>JASDQU010753756.1:12577-29219 GCA_032191745.1 Picea mariana
CCCTCTCTCATTGTTTCCCTCTCTCTCTCTCTCTCTCTAAACTCTCTCTCCCTCCATCTCTCTATGTATCTACCCTCTATCTCTCTTTCTCTCTGATGGGAAAAGAGACAATAGTCCATACAGATCATCAACCTTTTCAATATCTTCAATCACAGTCCAAGCTACAATAGTAACAACATTTCTGGTGGATGGGGTTTGTTGGGTTCTTTTTGTCACTTGGGTGAGAAAAAAGAGGTCCCTTAACTATCTAGTTAGGCTAGCAAGACATCACAACAACTTGTTAGTTGATTAGTGGTTCAACTAAGTAAAAAATAAGAACTAAACAACAAGAAAATCAAACTAAACTAAGGATGTAACAACTAAAATTGATGCAAGAAAGAGACACAAGGAATAGATACCAAATGAGACTGATCTTCGAATTGATAACACCTTGGAGAAATATGGGAACTTATGAGTCCCCTCTTCCTCCTTGGGAAGGCTCTTGAGTCCCCAAATACAAATCTTTCTCTCTTCTAACAATGGTTGAAAATGAAAATACAATGGTGAATAATTGATTGTTGAAATTCTCAAGAGGAGAGAGGTGCAACACTTGCTATGAATTCTCAAAGAGTTCTAGGAGAAAGATGGATTCTCAAAGACAAATTGAACAACATAACAATAATCAAATTTCTTCTTGTTTTTTGCATACAACGTCCCTTTATTTATAGGAGGATGGAAAGATTTTTCCAAACTAGTTTCAAATGTGAATGGTAGGCCTTTGGAGGTACCTCCCATCCATTTCAATGATCCCAAGGAGGAATTTGGGGGTGATTTTGGGTATGGGGGAGATCCACTCCATCCCATAAGTGGTTGAGGCCCGACCAAAATAATCAATGTGTTGTTTCCGCATCCGCATGGGTTTTCCGTCTGTTAGTCGTGCGGTCTGCGCACTATGTGCATTGCACATCGCGTTAGACCGCACAGATGTGCGCGCGTTGAAAGTGTTGAATACACGCAAAAATTTAGAACCTCTTTTGTATATTTTTGTGCTTATCTTTCCAAACTTAGTGTAATCCTTCCATAATTATTGGTAGTATGTTGTTCTTGTGTTGGTTGTTTCTTCATCCTTTGTCTATGTTTGTGGTGAGAAATTTCTCAGTAATAACAGATGCCACATGATGTATGAGGTTAGGAGCATACATATAGTCGAAATACATCATCATTTCTTTTGGTGATGTTTTCATTGTATAAAATCGTGAGAGAACTGTGTATTGAGGGATGGTGAGAGAAATTCGTTGGAGGGAGACGGAACAAAAAATATCTGTATCAGGTATTCTCTAGAAAATAAAATGTTTGTAAAAACGATGCGGGCATGCCCCATGCTCATGTCATGAATCCATAAAACGATAACGATGATTGATACTTCTGGTGGAGTAGATATTTGCAGTGCCCTCAGGGGTGTCAAAAACATCAGATGATAGTTTGGATGACTAAAATGGCTTTGAATCAAGAGGTGAACAACTTGGAGGCATTGATGGCCTATCAAATTCAAAGGTATTTGACTATGACTATAAATTTCAATGGTCGCATAGTAATACCCACCATAACATGAAACTTGTTTGATGTCGAATGTTATGGAGGTCAACGACATCAGAAAGTAATGATGAGTCTTTCTGTGTCATTCAAGGCTACTCATCAATGGTGGGATGAGTGCCAAGATAATACGATCTTCCTAGAACTTAGTGTTGATGTCAACAGGGAAAGAGGCGCAATTGCAAGAAGCAAAGAGCCTATTGACATTGATTGATCAAAATAGTGTCAAAAATTGTAATGGTGAATGTGAATGGACTGATAATCATGAGTGTGTCTGGAATATAGGGGATTTAAGAACTACCCTTGTTTGGGGGGTGTTGATGGATGTCAACAACCATAAAACATGATTTGGTGTCAGGGGGATGGCCAAATATGGGGTAAAATTGTGTTGAATGAGTGATACTACAAAGAGATGTAAAATAGGTCAAAATATGGTGATGTGGGACATGGGTGTCTGTAATGGTTATAATTTAGACCTAGGTAAAAAATATTGTAGAGGTAATGAGGGAAGAGAAATGCCCCAACCAAGGGAGACATGGGTTGCTATATGTTAAGGAAAAAGTGTCATCGGTTGTGGCAACCAAAATCCATTGTACTTGTTGGAATTGAAGGATGATTTATACAATTACCAAATGAATAAATAATGGGGTTGGAAGTACATGTACAGAAATGGGTGCCCCAATGAAGTATGGCTTGGCTGGTAAGGACACAAGTAAAGACTGGTGGAGGGTGGGGGGCCCATTGCTTAGTTTCTGTACCAGGTAGATGAATGGAGGATGAGCTTGTAGATGGGAAAGTAGTGGTGGATAAAATGGAGGCTAAATGATGATGCATAGGTGCATATGTTAAAATAAAAACCATATGACGTAGGAGTCCATAATGGGTAGGATAGAAAAATGATGAGAAGACGTATGAGGTTCATTCTTTGAGATGAAAAACTACAAGGACTCCCAATCCTAAAGGGGATTAATCAGCATGAGTGCCAATGTGCTAAGGGATAAATATATGTGGGACAACTCATGGAGGTGAGAATGCTACCGATTGAGAGTACATGAATACAATGGAGGTGATGGTACCATAGAGTTGGGTGTGGGGATCCTAAGGATAAATGTCGAGGGGTGTAACTGGGATATGCAGATGTTTGCAGAGGGAATAAGTGCATGCCAGTTTTAAACATATACTAGAAGGGGCCATAGGGTGGACAAGACTAAATGGGTTGTATATTGTTGTACCAAGTACCTGCACACACAAACATCAAATACTCGAAGTGAAAAATATTTGATGATAAATAACATATGAAAGTTATTTGATATAAATGATAGTGAGCAAGCGTACCTGAGATTTTGACATTGGTGGGAAAAATGGTCTCTTGATGAAAATTTTGGGTGCCCTTGGAAGGAGGCCAAGGAACAATGAGTTCCTAGAAGAGGTAATCCTTAAAGGAGGGTAAGGTACAATAAGTTCCTGGAAAAAGGCACTCTCTAAGGGAGGCCAGGGAACCATGTATTCATAAAAAAAGAACTCCTTAAAGGAGGTCATAGAACAATGAGTTCCTAGAAAAAGGAATTCCCTGAAGGAGTCCAAGGAACCATGGGTTCTCGAACAAGTCCCTCCCTAATGGAGGCCAAGGAATGATGGGTTCATGCAAAAGGCACTCCTTGAAGGAGGCCATAGAACACTGATTTCTTGGACAAGGTGCTCCCTGAAGGAGGCCAGGGAACTATGGGTTCTTGGAAAAGGAACTCCCTAATGGAGGCTATGGAACAATGGGTTCATGAGAAAGGAACTCCCTTCAGGAGATTGGGGAACCATGGGTTCCCAAAAAAGTCACTCCCTAAGGGAGGCCACAAAATAATGGGTTCCTGAGAAAGGCACTCCCTAAAGGAGTTCAAGGAACCATGGGTTCCTGAAAAAGGCACTCCCTAAGGGAGGCAACGTAACAATGGGTTCCTTAGAAAGGCACTCCCTGAAGGAGGTCAAGGAACCATGGGTTCCCAAAAAAGGTACTCCCTAAGGGAGGCCACAAAACAATGGCTTCCTGAGAAATTCATGTCAGACAGTTGGCTTAGGTTGATGGAAAGTTGGTCTGGATTGTTGGTTGTCATTTATGTCAACTACTGGAGAGTGATATTGTATATTGATGTCAACCCTTGGAGAAGTCCGGTAGTGAATTCTGGTAGCACAAAGGCATGGGTAAGGGACCCAAGTCTGTTTGAGGTATAAAGGAATGAAGATCAATAAATTTACAAGTAATACTATTCTATATGGATAACGCATGTCATGCCATTTCCGGTGATATGTGGAACGTCACATAAATCCTTACAATTAGAGAGTTATGGCCATATGAAGTTGAAGAATCCTCATGAGTTATCTAGAAGCCCCTAGAAGGTCAAAGAAGTCAATTATTCTAGAAGCTCCTATAAGAAGTGTAATAGTCAAATTGATGTAACTAGGAGTTAATCATGGGTATAATTGTTGCATTAAGAAAATAATTATAAATAAATTAGTTGTAACAAGAAGTTGTGAGTTTGGAAATTATGGTAAAGTAGTTGTGATGAGAAGATTGAATAGTCAAAGTGGTTGACCAAGAAATAAATTAAATAATAAACTGGTGGCAACAAGAAGTTAGTTAAGGGAAAATAAGTTATGAATTGACTAATTATAGAAAAGTTAGTTGCAATAAGAAGTTGTGAGTAAAGATAAATTATTTAAATAATAAAGTAGTCAAAGTGGTTGCAAAGATAAATTATTTAAATAATAAAGTAGTTGCAACAAGAAGTGGTGAGTTTACTATTTATGGATAAGTTAAAGTGGTTGCAAAATAAATTGATTAAATAATGAAGTTAGTTGCAACTAGGAGTGGAGAACTAATTACTATTTGTAGCAAAGTGAGTTAGAAGTGGGTTAGCCCTAAAATAAGGAAAGTGGGTTAAGTTGGTTAGAAGGTAACCCCTTGAGGAAGCTACACAGAAGTATAAATAAGAGAGAAAGGCTCTCCCATTACAACTTATTGAATATCATTGAATATCTATTTTTTGAAAGGTTATTTGGGTAGGTATTATTGATAGAGAAAAAGTGCGGCAGAAAAATCGCAGCAAGAAAAGTGCAGCAGAAAAATTGCGGCAAGAAAAGTGCAGCAGAAAAAGTGCGACAGAAAAATCATGGCAAGAAAATTGCAACAAAAAAAGTGAAAACCGCGGCAGAAAAAGTGTGACAGAAAAATCGTGGCAGCAGATTCGCGACAACATAATCGCGACAACAAAACTGTAGAAACATAATGCTACAAGAAGAAAAATGTATGTTTTTCATATGTGTAGTGTTGAATCTATAAATCTGGTTGAGGGTTTTCCTTGTAAATCTGTTGGATGACCTCTTGGAAGTTTAGGGCTTGTTGTAGAGTTGATCTAAGGTTGATCTACTGAAGTTTAGTATTGGTTCATATTTGAGGGATGTTGCTGAAGTTATTGGTATAGATAGAGGTTGTATAACAGTGAGGTTGTGGTACATGGTTGAAGTGAGGATTTATGGTATTTGATTTATGGAGAGTGTGGTGCATTTCTAGAGGTATCTTGTTGGTTATATTGGTGTATGTTATTGGTATATGGTAGAGGTATATGATTGGGTACATGGATGAGATACATACTTGAAGTACATGGTGATATTGATACATCTTGTTGAGGAATAGTTTGGTTTGTTGTTGATACATTATTGGTACATGTTGTTGGTTATATTTGTATAGTGTTGATGTGCATGGTTGTTGTACATGATTGATGTGCATTGTTGGCACATGGTTTGATTGATGTTCTTGTGATTTTGGGTATGAGATCTATGTTATCAGATCTGATATATTAAGGAGAGTAGTGGTACATGTTGTTGGTGTATTTAGTTTCGTTGGTACAGAAAAGACACATGTACAGGTTGGTTATAGGATAGTGGCACGGGTCGATTACAGGTTAGTGGAACAGATTGTTACAGGTTTACAGTAGTATATCTCACAGTGATAGTGTGACAGTTGTTCCATCATTCTACTTATATTTCAGGGCGGTTGGACAAGGAAAGGATAGGTGGTTGTAGCCACCTTCTGGTTGTAGCCGAAGAACATAGGGGGTTGTAGCCTCCTTCTAGTTGTAGCTAGAAAATTGGGGAGTTGGAGTTTCCATCAGGTTGCATCCTGAGAAACTAGGGGGTCAGAGCCTCCTTCCAGTTGTAGTTGGAGAATTGGAAGTTGGTGCTTCCTTGAATGTAATTCTTGACATATAAGAAAAGAATTATGTGGTTTTCTCCCACATTGGGTTTCCATATAAATAGTGGTGTACTTTGCATTGTGTGTATGTGTTTGTTATTATTTATTATGAAATGATGAATGTTAATGCTTATGATACAGTAAGATATTGATGATGAACAGATGAACATGGTTGAATAAGTAAAAGAATATACTTTGTGGTTAAAAGGATTAATAATTGGTATAATTGTTCATTACTGATTCACCCCCCCTCTTAGTAATCCAACAATTGGTATGAGAGAAGGTCCTTCAAGAAAAAAATTTAACCGCTAGAAGGAAGATCATGAAGAGCAACAATTTGTGTAGAAATGGAATACCACAATTCAATGGTCAGAATAGTCTGAAGAATTAGATGTGGAGCAACATAATGAAAACATTTTTATAGGAATATGGGTATGATGTTTGGCACTCAGTTGTTACAGGATACAATGATACAAAGAAACCCAAAACTGTAGCCAAGAAGGAATTGGAAATGAACAACAAAATAACATTGGATTTTGTCTTGGAAGAATTACCTGATTCAGTAAAGGACAAAGTGGGACAATGTTCATCAGCTAAAGAACTTTGGGATAATCTACATAATATCTATTTTTCTCCCATTATAGAGTTAGAGAATGCCAAAGAAGATGCAGGTAAAAAACAAGAAGAAATATGTTCATCATGTCAGACAGACTCAGAAGAAGAAGAGAGTGAAGTGGATATTGAGGAAGAATTTAACTATGCTTTCACTCAATTAAGCAAAGCAAAGAAGGAAAACCAACTCCTCAAGGAAGAATTGATTAAGCTAAAGAAAATTCCTCAAATCCTAGAAGAAGTACATCATATTATTATAGGTATATAGGATCAGTTGAAAGAAGCCAAAGAAATTGAATAAACGTTCAAGAGTCAGAAGAAATGTTTGGAATCCAGCATAGCAACACAAAAGGAAGAAGCAGAAAAGAGAGAAAAGATACTGACATATCATCTCAAGGAAAGAACTGATGAATTAAACCAGCTTGAGGAAGAATTTGGTCAAGAAGAGAGAAGACTCGAATAAGAAATAATTACATTGAAAATTCAATTTGAAGAAGCAAAGAGAACAAAAGAAGTCATGAAGTCCCAGATAATGAAGAAAGAAGAAGATGTTGAGAATCTTGAAGAAGAAGTTGTCACACTAAGAGTCAAAGTCGTCAAGCTCAACAAGAACATTGAAGAGGCAAAAACATTTACATCAATAGTAGAGAATGAAGAGAAGCACTATAGGTTGTTATAAAAGAAGAATGAAGAGAAGAGAAAGAGTTATGTAGAAGTACTCAAAGGAAGAAATCATGGTCAACCATAATCTAAGAAAAGTAATAAAGATACATCTTCAAGAAGACCATCCATGTGCAATCCACAAAGAAGTTTCAATCATGATCATGATTAGTCAAGGAAAAAATTTAGAAGGACTACACCACAAAGAAGAACATTCACTCCCAGGTATGTAAATTTGTTTTATGGTCATTGTTTTTATTGTACTAACTTTGGACATAAGGTTGCATATTGCAGGGATTATAAAAGAAATGTTCAAGAAATAAATGATTATGTGTCCCCACGTAACATTGAATGTTACAAATTTCATAACTATGGACACATAGCTCGTGATTGTAGAAGCATGATCGATACTTCCATGAAAGAGAACACTGATATCAAATACAAGAAAGTATGGATAAGAAAACAGGAAGAACATGTGAACAAAGACCATGTCCCATAGATCGCAAGATTGACAATAAAACGAGATCAAGAAAAATCTACAAAGAAAAAGAAGGATGTTAGATACATAAAGGTTTGGAAAAGAAATGAAAGAAAAGGAGTACATCTAAATAAGGAATAGGTTCAAGAGATTTTACTTTCAGGTATTGTAGTGAAAGATGAATCCACAAAAAAAAAGAAAGAAGTCATAGTTCAAAGAGATGATGAATCTACCGATGAAGATGATGGTGACTCCACATTGGAGCATGAATTGTTTTGAGCCATCCATCTTAGATAATCCTAGGTAATATGAATATTAGATAGGAGGATTCTAGGTAGTAGCTAAGACAGACCAGAGAACTATCCTTCGAGCAGCTTGTAGAGTTTGAGTAGACAGATTCAAAGCAATCAATTAGCAGAAGTAAAGTATGATAGATTAATTAGTTGTAGTAGTGAATATTTTATGATAGTGTAGTGACAGATGGGTCAACATTATGGACAATTGTGTAGCAGAGTCTTGGACAGTATGGACAGATATGGATTCATAAGAACACCTAGTAGGTTTGGACAGATATATGAGAGTGGACGAGAGCATGGATTCATAGATTGGTTTATGGAGTAGTTCAGAGACAAAGGAACATTTCATAATGGATGATAATCACAAAGGAATATTTGAATGCTTATTCTTGAATGATTTTCATATATGTCAGTTGAGTACATAAGGAAACACTAATGGAAAATAACTCCAAAAGGAAGAAGGTACATGAAGGCTTATATTTTTTCTACACAACATCTTGCAGAGAAGTCAAGAGAGAGAAATCAAACAAAAAAAATAGGTAGAAATATCATTCAGAGAAGTTGTCAGAAAGAGAGGTAACAATAGAGGTATGATTCCAGGGGAAGAGATTCATTATATGCGTGATAGAGAGTTAGATGCTTGGAGAGAGAGCACAGAGGAATGTTTCCAGGGGGAGCGATTGTCACAAGGGAAGAATGAGTGATATGACTTCAGTGTTGCATCATAGTGATACCCTTTGTCAAAGGGAGAGATATTATTCATATGAACAAAGAGATAGTGATCTAGGGGATCAAAAGTTTCTCAAAAATCAAATTTCTCGGAATTGCTTCAAATCACACACGTGTGTAGGCCTTGTCCTCATGATCCCAATGCAAATCGAATGCGTTCAAACATGTCGTATGAGTGAGATATCATGTTCTGTCCATTTTACCAAACAAGAAAAATTTTGTTGACTATATATTCCATACAGTGCTGACGTGGCAACTAACCGTACAATTCATATGACCGTATAGTGATGTGGTAGTGCTGAGTTGTTAGCTGGTTGATGTGGCAGTGTTGAGTTGGTAGGCTAGGTGGAAGATGCATGGGCGAATTGATTCTTAACACATGGAAAGTAATATGGTGCCACGTGGACCAGTTGTGGGCTGCCACGTGGCACCCCTCCAGTTTATAAAATTTGTGGTAGTCGCGAGGGTCGAAACCATGACCTCCCAGTGGACACATCAACAGTTTGGCAGGGCCCGGGCTACTAGCCTGCCCGTGTCTTAGTACTTAACTGTATACATTATAATATTTATTTGAATTAAACAATGTGTATGGTCCAACCCCCGATGTATACAGCACATGTGACCATTCCATGGAACCAATTGCGCAGGAACACTCGAACACATAGCCCCAGTTCATATACACCACTACGTTTAACCAATGGAGTGGGTAGTGTTAAGCCCAGAAGGTGCGAGACACCTTTCCATATGGTCGTTCCATGTGACCCTCGAGCACAGGGATAGTTATCCATGGGGTTAATCTCAAAGTTGCGGAGTCATGGCCACATGGCCATACCACATGACCATTGGCAGAATATTTATCCACTATTCAATGAGAGTCTCGAGATAAGCACTGGGACATGGCCATATGCCCCCCATGCATCCAACACCTCCGCCCAAAGGGGTGCTAGTCGTGCTAACGGTTTGAAATTTTGACTATAATTGTGGAGTGTGCATGGTGTTGGGTTTTTGGGTCCAGTAATTCCGCAGGAGCCAGGTTAGTCACACACATGTGCGATTTGGAGAACCAGAGACAACAAACTTGAAGGGGAAACTTTCCAGGAGGATATCTTCTTCATTTTTTGGCCAAACCAGGTGCCGAAAGAGCCTAGTTGGGGGTTTTTGGATGTTCTAGATCCATTGGAGTCATCTATTTGGAATTTCGAGCACTTTTTTTATCACTTTGAGAAAATAATATAAAATATCCATTGGAATTTGGACCAGGAGATGTAGCCCAAGAGAGGGGCGAACTCCTTTATCATTTGTTGTGTTATGTGTTTACTGATGGCTGTTAATTGCTGGTTAATATGTGCATATTAAGTGGGAAAACTATCTAATTTATGTTTTTGCAAATTGATCATTTTTCTCAAGAACACATAATTAACACTTACAGATAATTTAAAATATACATGGCTTCTTCATTTTCAGATCAGATAGTAATTAGAGGCTTAGAAACACAGAGAAATATCAAAGGAATTTAGACAAGGGGAGCAACCCCAAGGAGAGTTTAGTCAGGGGAGCATCCCCAAAGGGCGATACCTTTTTCCATTGATGTCAAAAGGGGTGAGACAAAATCATTGATGAGAAATACAAGCATGAATGTTATCATGACTAAGTGTTGCCATCAATGCCAAAGGGGGAAATTGTCACACAATTGGCTTAGGTTGATGGACAGTTGGTTTTCATTGATGTCAACCATTGGAGAGTGATATTGTATATTGATGTCAACTCTTAGTGATTAATGTCAACCCTTGGAGAAGTCTGGTAGCGAATTTCGGTAGCACAAAGAGATGGGTAAGGGACCCAATTCTGTTTGAGGTATAAAGGCATGAAGATCAATGAATTTATAGGTAAGACTATTCTAGATGGATATTATATGTCATTCCAATTCTGGTGATATGTTTAACGCCACATAACTCCTCATAGTTAGAGATTTATGGCCATATGAAGTTTCATAACCCTCATGAGTTATCTAGAAGCCCCTAGAAGGTCAAAGAAGTCAATTATTCTATAAGCTCCTATAAGAAGTGTACTAGTCAAATTGATGGTAACCAGGAGTTAATCATGGGTATATTTGATGGAAAGTTGGTCTAGACTATTGGTTGTCATTGATGTCAACCCTTGGAGAGTGATATTGTAGATTGATTTCAACCCTTAGTGATTGATGTCAACCCTTGGATAAGTATGGTAGCACAAATGCATGGGTAAGGGATGTGATTCAATTTGAGGTATAAAGGCCTAAAGATCAATGAATTTATAGGTAAGACTATTCTAGATGGATAGTATATGTCATTCCATTTCCAGTGATATGTGGAACGCCACATAACTCCTCACGGTTAGAGAGTTACCATCATATGAAGTTGGAGAACCCTCATGAGTTATCTAGAAGCCCCTAGAAGGTCAAAGAAGTCAATTATTATAGAAGCTCCTAGAAGAAGTGTACTAGTCAAATTGATGGTAACTAGGAGTTAATCATGGGTATATTTGATGGAAAGTTGGTGTGGACTATTGGTTTTCATTGATGTCAACCCTTGGAGAGTGACAGTGTAGATTGATTTCAACCCTTAGTGATTAATGTCAACCCTTGGAGAGTGACAGTGTAGATTGATTTCAACCCTTAGTGATTGATCTCAACCCTTGGAGAAGTCTGGTAGCACAAAGGCATGGGTAAGGGACCCAATTCTGTTTGAGGTATAAAGGCTTGAAGATCAATGAATTTATAAGTAAGACTATTCTAGATGGATAGTATATGTCATGCCATTTCCGATGATATGTGGAACGTCACATAATTCCTCATGGTTAGAGAGTTATGGCCATATAAAGTTGGATAACCCTCATAAGTTATATAGAATCCCCTAGAAGGTCAAAGAAGTCAAGTATTCTAGAATCTCCTAGAAGAAGTGTACTAGTCAAATTGATGGTAACTAGGAGTTAATCATGGGTATAGTTGTTGCATTAAGAAAATAATTAAAAATAAATTAGTTGCAACAAGAAGTTGTGAGTTTGGTAATTATGGTAAAGTAGTTGTGATGAGAATATTCAATAGTCAAAGTGGTTGACCAAGAAATAAATTAAATAATAAAGTGGTTTCAACAAGAAGTTAGTTAAGGGAAAATAAGTTATGAATTAAGTAATTATATAAAAGTTAGTTGCAAGAAGAAGTTGTGAGTAAAGACAAATTATTTAAATAATAAAGTAGTCAAAGTGCTTGCAAAGAGAAATTATTTAAATAATAAAGTGGTTGCAACAAGAAGTGGTGAGTTTACAATTTATGGATAAGTCAAAGTGGTTGCAAAAGAAATCGATTAAATAATAAAGTTTGTTGCAATTAGGAGTGGAGAACTTACTATTTGTAGCAAACTGAGTTAGAAGTCAACAAGTGGTTATCCCTAAAAGAAGGAAAGTGGGTTAAGTTGGTTAGAAGGTAACCTCTTGAGGAAGCTACATGAAAGTATAAATAAGAGAGAAAGACTCTCCCATTAACACCTATTGAATATAATTGAATATATATTTTGTGAAAGGTTATTTGGGTAGATATTATTGATAGAGAAAAAGTGCAGCAGAAAAATCAAGGCAAGAAAAGTGTGGAAGAAAAAGTCTGGCAAAAAAATCGTGGCAAGAAAAGTGCGATAGAAAATGTGTGGCAAGAAAACCGCGGAAGAAAAAGTGCGGCAAAAAAATCGTAGCAAAAAAATTGCGGCAACAGAATCACAGCAACAAAACCACAACAATAGAACGCTACAAGAAGAAAAAGGTATGGTTTTCATATGTGTAGTGTTGAATATATGAATTTGGTTGAGGGTTTTCCTTGCAAATCTGTTGGATTCCCTCTTGGAAGTTTAGTATTGGTTCATGTGTGAAGCATTTTGGTTGAGGTATGTTGCTGAATTTATTGGTACAGATAGAGGATGTATAACAGTGAGGTTTTGGCACATGTTTGATGCGAGGATTTATGGTATTTGATTTATGGAGAGTGTGGTGTATTGCTAGAGGTATCTTGTTGGTTATGTTGGTGTATGTTATTGGTATATGGTAGAGGTATATGATTGGGTACATGGATGAGATACATACTTGAATTACATGGTGCTCTTGATACATCTTGTTGAGGCATAGTTTGGTTTGTTGTTGATACATGATTGGTACATGTTTTTGGTTATGTTTGTGTAGTGTTGACATGGTTGTTGTACATGATTGATGTGCATTGTTGGCACATGTTTTGAGTGATATTATTGTGATTTTGGGTATGGGATCTATGTTATTAGATATGATATGTTAAGGAGAGTAGTGGTACACGTTGTTGATGTATTTAGTTTTATTGGTATAGGAAAGGCACAGGTACAGGTTGGTTACAGGACAGTGGCATAGGTTGATTACAGGTCAGTGGAATATATTGGTATAGGTTTACAACAGTATATCTCATAGTGACAGTGTGATAGTGGTTCCATCATTCTACTTAAATTTTAGGGCAGTTGGACAGGGAAAGGATAGGTGGTTGTAGCCACCTTCCAGTTGTAGCCGAAGAATATAGGGGGTTGTAGCCTCCTTCTGTGTGTAGCCAGAGAATAGAGGAGTTGGAGCTTCCTTCAGGTTGTAGCCTGAGAAACTAGGGGGTTAGAGCCTCCTTCCAGTTGTAGCTGGAGAATTGGAAGTTAGTACTTCCTTGAATGTAATTCTAGACATATAATAAAATAACTATGTGGTTTTCTCCCGCATTGGGTTTCCACGTAAATATTGATGTACTGTGCATTGTGTGGATGTGTTGTTATTGTTTATTATGCACTGATGAATGTTAATTCTTATGATAGAGTAAGATATTGATGATGAACATATGAACATGGTTGAATAAGTAAAATAATATACTATGTGGTTAAAAGGATTAATAATTGGTATAATTTCTCATTATTGATTCACCCCCCCCTCTCAGTAATCCAACAAGTCACTCCCCGAAGGAGACAGGGGAGCCATGGGTTCACGAAAAAGGAACTTCCTAAGGGAGGCCATGAAAAAATGGGTTCCTGAGAAAGGCACTCCCTGAAGGAGGTCGGGGAACCATGGGTTTCCGAAAAAGGAACTCCCTAAGGTAGGCCACAAAACAATGGGTTCCTGAGAAAGGCACTCTCTAAAGGAGGTCGGGGAACCATGGGTTCGCAAATAAGGAACTCCCTAAGGGAGGCCATGTAACAATGGGTTCCCGAGAAAGGTACTCCCTGAGGGAGGATACCTTTCCCTATGGGGGGAACTGAAAATGACCAAGGCTAAGGGGGACTTTCCACAAGAAGTAGTGAAGCTATCTTGGTGGATCATTCTGATTAGGCCATGTGGCTTGTAATCACATGATGTATGGGGGCACTGGACATAAGGTGGTGCTATGATGGTTTCCATGAAGGGTATATGGTGATATAGTTTTGTGTCGAGAGATAGGTCTTATGGGACCATGGTGGGAAGTGGTACTGGCCCCTATATTATGATACGAGGATTGGGGGAAGGGTTGTTTCCAAATACCCAAGATTATGGACCAAAGGTACAATAGTAGGCAGTTTAAAGTTGAAAATCCACAAAAGAGGATCCGAAATAGTGTATCAGATCCATTATTTTTTGTAATATCTATTGGGGGGCTTGGGACATTAAACTATGTGGAAACATCTCCTATATGGGCATGATTGGTCATCTTAGAACTGGATTCCCTGATATCCCTATCAATGAAAAGAGATAATCTTATTTGAGAGGAAATAATGACCTTATCAAAGGAGATAATATTAGAGGGTGCACCAATTGAATTATTAGGACCCTTCCAGTAGTGGATAGGAGAACCTAGATGGAGGTTATCACTAGAATCACTAAAAGAAGTAGTGGCCTCAAAGAATTCTTCATCTTATGGGAAGAATGTAGTTGAGATTTCATGGTTTCTTTGTGGTTTGGAGGAAGAAACATGCATGGATTCCCCCAAGGATGAATGAATATTCCTAGCTTCCAAGCCTAAGTGATGAGGAGGTGGTTTAGAGGCATGGGATCATTTTTGGGTGGAGTGGATGTTACATGACTAGTGGTAGTGGACACATAGTACATGGACTCAATGTGAGAAACATGATGTGATNTAGGAGAGTTTATCGATGATGATGCGTCCCTCATGTGGGAACATCATGACTCGAAAGAGTGAAGAAACCACAACACTCATGGCATAGATGAAATCACAGCCCAGAAGAATATTATAATCCACCAGACCATCCATGACAACAACATTGATCAAAATTGTCTTACCACCTAACTCATTGGTGGGATAAGAGTAAGGGAGCCTAGTTATTTCCAAGTTGACAAGGACATAATACATGAGGATTCCCCATCATCTATAATACATCGATAAACTATAAAAATTTTAACAACATCCCATATTTGAAACGGGGTAAATGATGGAAGTATTGCTTGAATAAGTTGATCCTAATCAAGGGTGATGGCCTGTGATGAGTGTGGGTATACACTTCCATTTTCCTTACAAGAATAATCTCTAGTATACATTTTGGTACTAGATGTGGAAGGGGTTCCCCCAAGTCTGCATGATTGAGTTTCATTTGTGAGGTACATTGGATGTTAGGAGGGGTTACCCATGTGAGGGGTAACAAATGGTGTCAAGGTGCATGGAACCTCACCTGATGGAGTAATGGATGCATGATAGGGAAGGGGGCACGTCGAAGTAGTGTAAGGAGAACTACTAATTTTATGGTGTTGCATGCACTCCAAATGAACTACTTGGAATAGCTCTGAAGCGAGTTCAGGGAACTAATGGGTTGGGTGACCATAGAGACAATAAAATGGGAAAGGGTGATTAGTCCATGTATGGGTGGTATATCTATGATTGGTTTGATTGTAGTTATGGTGGTCACTATGAGTTCCCCATATATACAAGCATTTCCCCCATGCCATGTGTTATCACATAAACTTGTCAGAGTCTTGTGAATCTGAGGTTTTTGCCTAAGTCTGTAATTTTTCCTTTCTCTCCTCCTTTTGCAGACCTGGTCATAAGGTTTTTTCCTTTTGGATTATAGTTTTCTTCTTTTTCCTGCTTGAGAGGTGTCGGCCTTAAGCCTTTTTATTTTATCTAAGGTCAATCACTTCTCTTTCCTTGTCTCTGTCACTGATCCTTTTGCCTTCCTGAGCCCTTAGTCAGTCATCCAAGTATTTGTTTACAGAGGCCACAACCATAAGAACAAGCGCAACACTTAAAGTGGTCTGATATGGACTTGAATCAAGTGAGCGAGCAAGTTCAGTTTGGCAGAGGAAGTTTCATTTCAAAGTTCAGAGATCAACGAAAAATTATAAGAATGGGAATCCAGAGTTCAAAACATTGTTCAAGTTATTTGTAAAAGATCTGAATCCCTGAAACCTGAAATCAGCAGGAGTTGTCTGATCTAGCAGGACGCATGGCACCAGATCCGAACCACGGAAAAAGTCATTTCGGGAAAAACTAAAATAAGGAGTGTATAGATTTGTCGAGTCCCGATTTTTCGAGTCTCAAAATGCCAAGGTCCCAAAATTTCGATATTAATCTGAGCCGTCCGATCCAGCGGTGTTAAGGTCCTAACCCACACATAGGTAGATCAATGTATTCAGATGCAATAAAGGTCAATATTAATAAGACCTTTCAATAAAATAGAATAAGTCGGATGTAAGAAGACCTAATAGAAGCTTCTGCTTCTAGAAGGATATTCCTCTAGATGCTTCTCTTAATAGACATATTTAGTATAAATAAGGGTCGAGGGTATGAAAACCCTAGCTTGGAGATTATTGTAATACAGCTCTGCTCGATTGGAGGTTGCCCCCTCGAAGAGGCCTGTGAACATTGCTTTCTGAATCAAAGTGCTTTTCTGTTGCTATTTCGTATATCATTTCTATGTATTGTGAAGATTAGGTTGGATATTTTACTGTTATTCTGCTATTACTAGCATTTTATTTCTATTCTGCATATTTATATATCTGGTATCTTGCAAGTGGTATTAGAGCACTTTCCTTGGCAGAAATTGT
>JASDQU010753756.1:37392-54883 GCA_032191745.1 Picea mariana
TAATAAAGGTCAATATTAATAAGACCTTTCAATAAAATAGAATAAGGCGGATGTAAGAAGACCTAATAGAAGCTTCCGCTTCTAGAAGGATCTTCCTCTAGATGCTTCTCTTAATAGACATATTTAGTATAAATAAGGGTTGAGGGTATGAAAACCCTAGCTTGGATATTATTGTAACAGAGCTCTGCTTGATTGGAGGTTGCCCCCTTGAAGAGGCTTGTGAACATTGCTTTCTGAATCAAAGTGCTTTTCTGTTGCTATTTCGTATATCATTTCTGTGTATTGTGAAGATTAGGCTGGATATTTTACTGTTATTCTACTATTACTAGCATTTTATTTCTGTTCTGCATATTTTATATATCTGGTATCTTGCAAGCGGGGACGCATGGAACTTGATCCGAGAAATCATGATTTCGCGACTTGGAGGTTTGAGCATGGAGCATGACACGAAGTCGCGAAACGCAAAATTGCGACGCACCTAGGATTTGGGCCCACGATCACAGTCCGCGATCACATGGAAGAAGGGCCATAAAGAAAGGAAAAGTGCCTATCGAGAATTTGGTGGCTGATTTAGTTAGAAATCATGGAAAGATGGCCGTGGAGGTAGACTGTCAGCCGAAAGTTCCCCTGTCACCGGATTCTCCTGCAAAGCTCATACTGATTTGAGATCGTGTCTGATAGAAGAATGCAAGTGTAGACTGACAGAAGAAGATGCAGACACAAAGCTTTGATTGTAGTGTCCAGGTCACATTCCTGGTGGTGGCAATTGTTCTGAGTATAAACACTTAGTTTTGATATTTTGTTATGGTTGATGGTAGAGCAAAGCTCCCACATTGTAAAGTTTTAAATGAAGCTTCTGGTTCTCTGGTTATGCGTTGTAATATGAGATTTATTGTTTAATGACAATCAACTTTCTTACTCCATCTTATTTTCCTCTGTTACTAAGAGAGTTTATGAATGATTGATTCACATGGATTGTTGTGACTATATTATGATGAATGTTTGATTGTAATGCTGTTATGATTTCTTTCAATTTCCTTGAAATTTGAATCCAAGAAGAGCTTGTGTTCAAGTTTTTCCTCCTGGGTTGCTAGAAGACCTGATGCCCGCAATAGACCTCTACATCCTTCTCACCAAAGTCTTCCTCCTACTCACCATTATTACAACCTACTAACTGAAATTAAACTAAGAACTCACTTGCTTGTGCATACCGGTTCAATTTTCTGAGTTAAGACAACATTTTCTTGATACTACGCCCATTTGACCTTTTTATAACCAACTTGTGACATACAACTCTGATGGGTACTGGGCTTACCTCTGATGCAATCCATAGGTGACTTTTAGTGCTAACATTTATGGCACCGTTGTTGGGGATGAATTGAATATTTTCTCTGGGATTGAACGACAAATATTACTGGTTCTGAAGGTGCATCAGAACTCAGAACATTAAATATTGCAACTGTGCACCTGGTGACTCCACGTTTTTAGCTGTGGCTTCCATTGGCAAACACACGAGGTCTACTCCACAACTGTCTTTAGCAACACCTGAAGTTGATCCAGAGAAAAGTATCAGAAGACAAAGGACCCTTTGGGAGGGTACTTCTACTGCTGAACCAGGTGATTCTGGTAACTTTCATTATTCTCCTATAGCAACTCCAGTAGTTGTTTCTCATTTTCCTATTACATCGTCTGTTGGAGCTTCTAGAAGTTTAAATTTTGGGAGTTTCCTGCTGATTTCCCCTCTCCCAGTTTCACTGCTCCTCCTCCTATTACAGTTGCTTCTTTGATAGAGAGGGAAACCTCTATTCCCTCAAGCCCTGAGGCCTTTTCTCCAGATCCTCAGTTGTTTCCCTTTGTTCCCAGAAGCACACCTCTAATATCCCCTGCCGGAATTTCATCTCCTCCCGGTTCTCCTCCAGTTCATGTCCAAATGGTGGGTGCTAATCCTCCTAGAAATAGGATGGATGAGATATTGGCTGCTAGATACGCCCCTCTGGTTTTACCTCAACCTATGAATTCTCTCCCACCCACAGACTACCTTAAGTGCATGCCCCATTTCACAAGAGAGGGAGATGTGACTGCATAAGAGCACCTTGCATCCTTTTATAGATTTGAAGAAATTCAGGCCATCGAAAATGAAGATGTGTGGATGAGAATTTTTGTATAGAGCATGGATGGTGATGATAGGGATTGGTTTAAGGACTTGCCTCCTAGATCTATTGACGATATTGCCACTCTGGATGATTCATTCTTAAGAAATTGGGGGCATCAAAAGGACCTCCTTTATTACATTACAGAATTCTGGGCACTTAAAAGAGAAGAAGGGGAATCTGTTTCAGACTTCTGGAAGAGATTTAATAAGATGTATACAAGGATTCCCATTGAATTTAAACCCACATAAACCTCTTCCAAAATGACTTATGCTAGTGCTTTTGACCCTGATTTTTTCCTCTTGTTGAGAGAAAGAAGAGCTACCTCCTTGGCTCATATGCAAGACACAACCATTGAAGTAGAATCTAATATATTGGTAGTTGATAAGCTTAGGAGTAAGGTTGATAGGGACAGAGGAAAAGTAAGTATGAAGGTTCAACTTCTAGTTCTTTTGCTGCCCCCCCTCAAATGGATGAAGTAGCCAAACTACTAAAGTCTCTTTCTACTAGAACGGAAAGGGTTGAATTGGAAGGAAAGAAGAGCTATAGGAATCCACCAAATACTGATAACAGAGGTAACTTTAGGATACCTACTAATTCCCCTCATACCATCCAAAGAGATCAAAGAAACAGAGATAGAGATGACCAGAAAGTTCAGGCTCCTCTCCAAAATAACCTTGTTACTGATGAGGAAGGAGACGAGGAAGAGCTTGACCTTGAAATTCATTGTCTTGGGGACACCTCCTCATTTCCTCAATTAACCCAAATTGTATATGAAGAGTCTCTCATGGATAGTCAATTAAATGAGTTGAGAAAAGGGGAAAAGACCAAAAACAACCCAAATAGATATAACATCAGGTCTAAGAAGAAAGAAGGAAAGCCTAATGTTCCTGATTAGCCTACCAAAGAAGAGAAGCCTGCTAAAGATGTGGAAGATAGCAGCAAATAAAAGGAGGTACAAAAACCCCCACCAGTGGTCAAAGGTCTCATCCCAGAAGTAAAGGAGATTATGAAGCCCCCTCCCTTTTTCAATTTTGACCACGAAATCCAAAATCTTAGAATCCTTGTACCCCTTTCTGAACTAGTCAAGCTTGAAGATTTCAAAAGGAGCCTCTCTAAACTATTGCAGTCTGAACCTACATCTCATTCCACAAACTCAGACAATTTGCAAGATGAAAAACCAACCGTCATATTAAGACCTTTAGTAGAAGATAGAGATGATTCCTCCCCTCCCTTCTACACTTCATTGAACATCCATGATAAGGTGTTGCATAACTTCTTAATGGATTCAGGGGCATCCCACAATCTTATGCCTAAGATTGTCATGGAAGAACTCGGGTTGGAAGTCACAAAAACCTACCACGACCTGTATTCTTTCGATTCCAAGAAGTTGAAGTGCCTTGGGGTTATCAAAGACCTGGTTGTGTCCCTGTTCTAGATGCCAATGAAGAGCATAGTCATGGATATCATAGTGGCTGACATTCCACCTAAGTTCAGAATGATCCTATCTAGATCTTGGATAACGAGACTGGGGGGAACCTTGCAGATGGACCTTTCATACGCCACCATTCCTGTGTTCAGGGGTGAACAAAGGAGACTTTATAGGGAAGCACAACTCACATACATCATCACTGATGAAGCAAACCCCATCAACCATCTTATTTTTTCTTTGGACACTAACTTAGGATCCAACATATTGCGGCTCGCACATGCTTCTGAAGCTCCTCTTGAAATCAAGAAAGAAACCCATTTCTTTTCATGAAATACCTCCCCCAACTAATTCTGTATGGAATATGTTCTTCAACGGAGCCTCTTCTAAAGAAGGGGGTGGTGCTGGAGTGGTTTTTGTGTCACCTTGTCAAGAGGTTATACCTTTGTCCTTTAAACTAGAATTTGAAGCTACCAACAATGTGGCAGAGTATGAGGCTCTTGTTTTGGGTTTAAGGTCTGCGAAAGACATGGGTATTGAAGAGCTAGTGATGTTTGGATATGCTGAACTAATTGTTCATCAGGTCAAAAATATTTATCAAGCCAAGAACCCTAGGCTTAAGACTTATAGAAATGAGGTGTGGGACCTAATTAACAATTTTTTCTTAGCTTTCAACATTTCATTTATTCCAAGAGAGGAGAATACTATGGTTGATTCTTTGGCTGTCTCAGAGAGCCATTTCAAAATCTCACTTCCACTTAAGCTTAGATATGATGTTGAGTTAAGATATAGAACCTCTGTACCTGACAATATCAAGCATTGGAAGGTGTTCGAGGATGATCTTGAGATCAAAAAATTTCTTGAGTCTGTTGATGATTTCTCTGCATTATACATTGATCAGGATCATGATTCCGAAGGTGACCCTCATGCTGATGTATTTTTAAATAAAATTGCTAATCACCATATTGTTCAACTGCCTAGCAACCACTTTCCAAAAGGACTAGTTCCTTTAGAAACATTGTTCAATGAGAACGATGTGGCAGTAAAGTTTAAAGGCCCAACTGAGGATGTTGATGTAGCTGAATGCAATATTGGTTTAGAGGAGGATCCAAAGTTTGTCAAGTTGTCAAGCAACATGTCAAGGGAGCATAGAGCCGAGTATAATGAGTTATTAACAGAATTTGCTGATGTGTTTTCCTAGACCTATGAAGACCTCATAACATACGACACAACCGTCATCGAGCATAAGATCCCATTGAAAGAGGAGGCCAAACCATTTAGGCAAAAATTAATACAAATAAATCCTATGCTGCTTCCTATTATGGAAAGGGAGGTAAAGAAGTTGTTGGATGCCCAAATCATTGTCCCTTTGAGATATTCTGAATGGCTGGCCAACTTGACCCCAGTGAGGAAAAAGAGCAGATAAATCAATGGGTGGCCAAATTGATCCCAGTAAGGAAAAAGAGCAGATAAATCATACTCTGTGTTGATTTCAGGAATCTGAACAGAAGATCTAACAAGGAGAATTACACTTTTCCAAAGATGGAACACATATTGTAGAGGGTGATAGGCACATCCAGGATCCCCATGATTGATGGATTTTCTAGATACAGTCAGATCTCTGTCTTGCCTGAAGACAGAGAAAATACAACTTTCACCACTCCTTGGGTCACATTCATGTATGCCAAAATGCCCTTTGGATTGATGAATGTAGGAGAAACCTTCCAATGAGCCATGGACATCGCCTTCATTGAAGAAAGAGACAAATTTGTGCTCATCTATCTAGATGACATAACCGTTTTCTCCAAATCCAATAAAGAACATTGTCAACATCTGAGAAAGGTCTTCTCGAAATGCAGAAGGTTTGGTCTCTCCCTAAATCCCAAGAAGTCTTTTTTTTCCATGCAGGAAGGAAATTTTTTGGGACACATTGTATCAACTGAGGTGGTCAGGATTGATTCAAGCAGGGTAGAAGCTATTTAGACCTTATCACTTCCCATATCCAAGAAAAGAGTTCAGTCCTTCCTGGGAAAAATTAATTTTCTGAGAAGGTTTGTTTCAAATTTGGTTGAATTCGTGAAGCATATCACAGCCATGCTCAGGAAGGGGATCGAAGTAAAATGGACTATTGAGTCTAGAGAATCTTTCAACCAAATAAATAAGGCATTGATTGAAGCACCTGTGCTAATCAATCCTGATTATTCCAAGGATTTTCTGGTTTTTTCATTCGCTTCATTTGATACAGTGGCCGTTGTTTTACTACAAAAGGATGATGCAGGGATGGAGAAACCTATTTCTTTTTTCAGAAGAGCACTATGAGATGCAGAAGCTAGATATGACATCATGGAGAAGCAGGCCTATGCCTTGGTGAAATCCCTCAAAAAATTCAGAGTCTATGTTTTGCATTCGAAGATCATTGCATATGTTCCTTCAGCTGCTGTGAAGGGCATCCTCATCCAGCCTGACATAGACGGGAGGAGGAGAAAGTGGATTGCCAGAATCCTTGAATTTGATCTGGAAATAAAACCCACCAAGCTAGTCAAAGGCCAAGGTTTAGCCAAGCTGTTGGATGAATCTAATTGTAAAGCTTTGGAGGTTAACTTCATCAACACTTGCTCATAAAATCAACAAGATGAGTTGTCTAATAAAATTTCTCAGGGAAACCCTCTGTTGGCAGAATGCGCTTGGTACAAAGACATTGTATATTTCCTGCAAGAGTTAAAGCCCCCTGATGGTATGGGAAAAAGAAAGGCAAGATATTTAAAGCTAAAATCAATTAGATATTGCCTTATTGAATAGGTCTTGTATTGGAAAGACCCTCTAGGTGTTCTTCTAAGATGTTTAGACCCACAAGAGGCCTAAAATATTATGTTCGATTTTCATGACAGTCTGTGTGGGGGACATCAGTTCTGGAGAACCACAACTTACAAGATTCTCAGGGATGGGTACTTCTGGCCTACTTTATTCATTGATGTTTGTGCAAAAATGAGGGCTTGCATCAAATGTAAAAAATTCTCTGGGAAGCATCAACTCAAGTCTCTGCCATTGAAGCCTGTAGTAGCTTCAGAACCCTTTCAGCAGTGGGGCCTAAAATTTATTGGGGAGATTCATCCTCCTTCGAGTAGTCAACATAGATGGATCTTGACTACCACTGATTACTTCACCAAATGGATAGAATCTATCCCCACAAGGATTGCTTCTCACAAAGTAATCATTGGTTTTCTTGAAGATATTATAGCAAGGTTTGGTTGTCCGAAAAGGATCGTCATTGATAATGCCACATCCTTCAAGGCTGAGCCATTAATCCAGTTTTATGAGAAGTTTAGAACTAAATTGATTCACTCTACCCTCTATTATCCCCAAGGAAATGGGTTAGCAGAGTCCTCTAACAAAATCCCGATAAAGATCATCAAAAGACTGCTAGAAGAAAACAAGAGAGCGTGGGATTTAAATCTCAAGTTTTCTTCTTTGGGATGATATAGTGACAACAAAGAGATCCCTCCGAATCTCCCCTTTCCAACTTGTATATGGGAATGAAGTAGTTTTTCTTTCTCAGCTTTCTCTGCCTATGGAGAAATTCTTCCAAGACTGCCATGGAGAAACTGACGATATGATCAGAAGAATTCATCAGCTGGTAGAAGTCCAGTAGACTAGAGAGTAGGTGATGGACGGAGCGCATGAGCATCAGTAGAAAATCAAGCAAGCCTTTGACAGGAAAAGCAGTAAGGATGATTTCCAGCTGGGAGATCTAGTACTCAAATGGGATGCACCTAGATAGGATAAGGTCAAGCATGGTAAATTTGAATCCCTTTGGATTGGACCCTTCAAAATTTCCGAGACACTTTCAAATAATACTTAGAGGTTGCAGAATTTGGAGGGTGATGAAGTTTTTAGTGGCCCTGTAAATGGGCACTTCCTGAAAAAGTTTTTTGTTTAAAGCCACAACCGATATCCCACCATTGTAAATACCATTCTTGTTTTATGTTTATTTTGTTTTTAATAAGAGACTCCATAGCCCAAAGCTAAGGCACTAGAACTACTTGTTCTTGGTAGTTCGCAAGGAGCGTGTCATCCCCTGTGGAGACAAATGTTATCACATAAAATTGTCAGAGTCTTGTGAATCTGAGGTTTTTTCCTAAGTCTATAATTTTGCTTGCCTCTCTTCCTTTTGTAGACCCAGTCATAAGGTTTTTTCCTTTCGGCTTATAGTTTTCTTATTTCTCCTGCCTGAGAGGTGTCGGCCCTAAGCCTTTCTATTTTCTCTGAGGTTGATCACTTCTCTCTCCTTGTCTCTGTCACTGATCCTTTTTCCTTCCTGAGCCCTCAGTCAGTCATCCAAGTATTTGTTTACAGAGGCCACAACCATAAGCACAAGTGCAACACTTAAAGTGGTATGATATGGACTTGAATCAAGCAAGCGAGCAAGTTTAGTTTGGCGGAGGAAGTTTCATTTCAAAGTTTAGAGATCAACGACAAATTATAAGCACGGGAATCGGTAGTTCAGAACATTGTTCAAGTTATTTGTAAAAGATATGAATCCCTGAAACCTGAAATCAACAGGAGTCGTACGATCCAGCAGGAAGTGTGGCACCAGATTTGAACCACAAAGAAAGTCATTTTTGGGAAAAATTGAAATAAGGAGTGCGTAGATTTGCTGAGTCCCAAAATGCCGAGGTCCTGAAATGTCGATATTCATCTGGGCCGTCCGATCCAACGGGACGCGTGGGACCTGATCCAGGAAATCGTGATTTTTCAACTCGAAGGTTTGAGCATGGAGCATGACACGAAGTCGCGAAACGCAAAATTGTGATGCACCTGGGAGTTGGGCCCATGATCACAGTCCGCGGTCACATGGAAGCAGGTCCATAAAGAAAGGGAAAGCGCCTATCAAGAAACGAGCAATTGAGTTTGTTCAAGGAAATGATCCTTTCCGTCAAGATCAAAGAAAATCCAACCGTCGATCTAGATGGGTCATTTCACGGGATCGAACATCGAGATATTTGAAATCAAGGGGAGTGAAGACTCCCGATAGGTGAAATCCAAAAAATTCATGCGGGATATGCATAAGGTCATGGCCTGAGGTTGCGAGGAGTGATGGATTGGAGATGTGCCAAGGGACAAAAGTGCTCATCTTGGTCTCATCAAAAGATCTGTGTGGCTTCGAGGCATCTGGTTTGTATTGGAGGAGTCGTGAATGTCTCCTGGAACATTCGTGGGTGTCAGGCTGCATCCCGATCCCAATGAAAGTAGTTAATGGAAATGGGGGAGGTTGTTGAAACCTTGTCTCACCCCATAAGTGGAAATCATGGAAAGATGGTCGTGGAGGCAGACTGTCAGCCGAAAGTTCCCATGTCACCGTATTCTCCTACAAAGCTCATACTGATCTGAGATTGCATTTGACAGAAGAATGCAAGTGCAAAATGACAGAAGAATGCAAGTGCAAACTGACAGAAGAAGATGAAGACGCAAAGCTTTGACTGTAGTGGCTAGGTCACATTCCTGGTGGTGGCAACTGTTCTGAGTATAAATACTCAGTTTTGATATTTTTTAATGGTCGATGGTAGAGAAAATCTCCCATATTGTAAAGTTTTAAATGAAGCTTCTGGTTCTCTGGTTATGCGTTGTAATCTGAGATTTCTTGTTTAATGACAGTCAACTTTCTTACTCCATCTTATTTTCCTTTGTTACTAAGAGAGTTCATGAATGACTGATTCACATGGATTGTTGTGACTATATTCTGATGAATGTTTGATTGTAATGTTGTTATGATTTCTTTCAGTTTACTTGAAATTTGAATCCAAGAAGAGCTTGTGTTCAAGTTTTTCCTCGTGGGCTGCTGGAAGACCTAATGTCCGCAACAAACCTCTACATCCTTCTCACCAAAGTCTTCATCCTACTCACCTTTATTACAACCTACTGACTGAAATTAAACTAAAACCTCACTTGCTTGTCCATACCAGTCTAGTTTTCCGAGTTAAGACAATATTTTATTGAGATTGCACCCATTTGACCTTTTTATAACCAACCTGTGACATACAACTCTGATGGGTACTGGGCTTACCTTCGATGCAATCTAGAGTTGACTTCTAGTGCTAACACCATGGGCATTGATAGTAGGTGTTTCTCTTCTTTCTCCTTGTGTGTGGTGGATGGATAATATAATTAGGAGAGGGGGCCCAAGTTTGTCCTATATGGGAAGAAGAAGATGGAGTTATATATGGTAGTTTTTATGGTCATGCCATGGTGCTTGATGGTGGGAGAGCCAATTCCTAAAGAGGAAGGGCTACTGTATGGGTGGGTTGTTCTGGATAGTGGTTCCTAGTGAGGTGGACCCAAGCAAAGATAACCCTAAAACAATGGCACTCACTGGTGTGTGTGTTGATTCTACTGATGTATCAGCCAAATTGAGAACACCTCCCTAGATTGGGGGGAGGTTTGCAGATGTATAGAACGATGGGGTTGTTGTGGTTCCCTTATGGTTATGGAATATATGTATATGTGTGCAAGTGGTAGTGAGAAGAATAAATGAATAAGTGCTTCGGTAAATGTGTACTATCTCAACAATGTTTTGAAATCTATATGTAATCAATCAATGGTAATCATACATAAACAAGTAACAATGTAAGATGGTTTGGGATTTATCTGCGTGGGGAAATAAAATAAAATGCGCGTGTCCTAAAAGACCTATCATCCTTCCTCTCAAAAAGCATTTGGCCTTCCAAAAACACTCAACAGTGGGGCATGAATCCACTAGAAGAGGAGATAGTGAAGGTACAAATAATTAGTTATAATGAGGGGTGAAGGGTGCATATCCCGAAAGGACTAGCGATATTTCCCAACAATCGTTCAAAATATGATTAAGGTGTGATTGCAGCCCACAACCGCCACCTAGGTAGATACAACCTAGAATTGGCCACTAAGTCACCTCGATCAAGCACAAAATTTAGATTTTTGGCCTCAGAAATCGGTCACAATATGGATGATTTCCAAGGGTTGGATGACCTAAGGAGGCACACATATAACAATTGGACCTCAACCTTTGACCCTTCATGGGTGTCTCCCCTCCTTATGGTGTAGGAATTCTTTATTTGGAGGATTTTGAAATCCTATATCGCAACTTCTAAGTTTCAATGAGAAAATGATGATGGAGAGTTATTTGGACACCTATACCCAAAATCGTAACTTAGAATACCACATTATTTTGTGTTCCTTCCGTGGAGGTTAGAAGTGGGTTGATTATGGTTTCTTTTATAATTTTCAAGTGGGTTGTGAAGCTGGAGTCATGGGCCAAATTGATTGATTAAGAGTGGTGTGAGAGAACAATTTTTTCAAACAAGTGAATCCCTTCTGATTATCCCAGATCACTTATGGGTGTGAGGAGAAGAGAATACTACAGTTTGAAGTATCTGACAAACACCTCTTGAATATGTGATGATATGTGCAACAAGTGATAGTGAGTGATGAATTTTTAATAAGTTAAGTGAGCAAATTTTGGCATGTGGACATTGCTTGGTCCTTTACAATAGTTGCTTACTTATAACTTACTAGATTTCACAAACAATCCTTGCAGAAAATTGAAAAATACCTAAGTAACTAGCATGGTGAACATGTGGGTCCTTACTTTTGACTGTTAATCTCCCTAGAATGTTCTCTAATCTAAGGAAGATTTGAAACTATCCTAGATTGTACACATGTGGGAATGTGTGGGCCCTTACAAAAATCCTTAAACTTCCTAGGTTGTGTGCTCTAGAAATTTGAAACTATCCTAATATTGTGCACATGTGGGAATGTATGGGCCCTTACAAACCTTTTAGATTATGTTTCAACAAAGAAAACTAAAGAGGTATTAGCCTATCCTAAAATGATTGATTTAGTTGCAAAAAATGAGCAAACTAAGAGGTACTGGCCTCTCCTAAAATGATTGATTTTTAAAGGGAGATGGAGGTTTCTTAAATAATCCTTTTTTCTAATTTCTAAGATCACACAAAGGTGCGAGGAAAGAGCATACTCCAAGATTAGTAAAATAATCTCCTATTCCCGATTAGTTGATGATTTGTAAAAGAAACAACTTAACTCAAGAGTTCAAATGATATAATAGGCCATCCATGTAGCAACAAAAAGGAAAGATCTTATGGTTCTTTTTACCCCTTTAAGTGCCTAGTTTAGCTAAGTATATATGCAAGAAATAATCCCAAGCCTTCTTTTTGTGGCTTTTACAAAGTGCATAAAGTAAATCTATGCTACTGGAAAAAAAATAAAATAAAATAAAATAAAATAAAATAAAATAAAATAAAAAAATAAAATTGCACAGTCACGCAGGTTTGGACCTGACAGTCACTTGAATCCACACGGTTTTAGACCCAACAGTCACGCAGTCCGCGCGGATTTTCTGGTAAAAAAATTGAGCGGTTCTATGCAGTCAACGCATATGTTCTTCCCAAACTCGCACACACGTAGAGAAAATGGAGGGACACAAATTTTGAACAATTTCACTCAATGTGGGATGAAATCCTATTGTATGAAGGTGAGAATAGGGCAGTTTTAATCCCTAAAAACAGAAATGAGTGAGAAAGAAAGCTTTAATAGCCTAATTGGGGAGGATTTTTATCCAACTCCCTAGTATGGTCGCCAATCTGTTGGGTTCTTTTTGTCACTTGGGTGAGCAAAAAGAGGTTCCTTAACTATCTAGTTAGGCTACCAAGACAACACATCAATTTGTTAGTTGATTAGTGGTTCAACTAAGTAGAAAACAAAAAATGAACAACAAGAAAATAAAATTGAACTAAGCATGTAACAACTAAAATTGATGCAAGAAAGAGACACAAGGAATGGCTACCAAATGAGACTGATCTTCGAATTGATAACACCTTGGAGAAATATGGAAACTTACGAGTCCCCTCTTCCCCCTTGGGAAGGCTCTCGAGTCCCCAAATACAAAGCGTTCTCTCTTCTAAAAATGACTAAAAAATGAAAATACAATGGTGAAGAATTGATTTTTTAACTTCTCAGGATGAGAGAGGTGTAACACTTGCTATGAATGCTCAAAGATTTATAGGAGAAAGATGGATTCTCAAAGACAAATTGAACATCATAACTGTTGATTAAGGTTGGTTGTCATTGATGTCAATCCTTGAAAAAAGTTCGGTAGAAAATTTCAGTAGCACAAAGGTTTGGGTGGTGGACCCAAGTTTCTTTGATGTAAAGATGACTCATTATTGTCTTGTCATGGTTGATAAGAAGTACAAATGGATGAAATCCAAAGTGGCCCCATTATGGTGAAATCCCTCACGTTAAGACGCTTTGCGGATTGAGTTATCCTAGAAGTATGGTTAGAGAACCCATGCTTAATTATGGAATAATGAGATGAAGGTCAATGAATTTTTTAGTGAAACTATCCTATATGGATAGTGCTTGTCATGTCATTTCTGGTGGTATGTGGAACGTCACATAACTCCTCACGGTTAGAGAGTTATGGCCATGTGAAGTTGGAGGACCCTCATGAGTTATGTAGAAGCCCTAAAAGTCAAAGTGTTTGCAAAATAAATTATTTAAATAATAAAGTAAATGGAGAACTCCCTAAAATAAGGAAAATGTAATGCTACATGAAAGTATAAATAAGTGGCAAATCTCTCTCATTTAAACACACTTGAACATATTGAACATCTTTTTTTGTGTGAGGCTTATTGCAAGTACTCATTTATACATTTGAAGTTGCGAGAGTCTGAGGTAGTATGAAGGGTTGACGACGAAATTCTCGGAATTACAACGAACACTAAAAAACCCTATTTTCTAAGGCGTATGCGGGCTGACAGTGTATTAGGGTGTGTAAATACTGAGGTGTATGCGGGCTAGCAGTGTATTAGGGAGCATACATGTTGAAAAGTCATGGAAACTTGAGGATATGAAGATGCAGAGGTTCTAGATTCTGAGATCAAGCTCCCAGGAAGGTCTACTGTGCTCAGATACATCAGATCTATTCATTGGTTCAAAAGGTATGTCTTATTTCTATGAATAGTTGTATTTTGATGTATGCATGAGAAATGGTTATGGATATTTGAGGATTCTCCTTAGAAAGACTAGTGGCTGCATGAGATCTTATGTATAAGTCATATCTACATAAATACAGTTCTAGTATATTTATCATTGATACTTCTTATTGAGGAACATCTTGTATTTCTTGGCATATGGCTAAGGGTTTATGGTACATGGTTGAGAGCTTGTATTTTTGAAGTGGTTGATGTATTGAGAGACTGAATATCAGAAAGGGTTTGATGACTAGATCATGTGAGGGTTATTATACTTGTTCATGATTACACACACCTATATGGCACATGAATAGAATGAGATATATATGCTTTGGGTAAAGTTTATGTATGAGGATGCATGAACAAGGTATAGTTACAATATGGATATAGTGATAGGTTATAGATCTATGTGAAAGAAGTTACATAGGGTCATAAGTTTTTAGAAGAAAGAAAACCCTAGTTTTCAGAAGGCATACGCAGGCTGCATAACAATTTGGTCGCATACATATGCGGGCTGAATAATAGATAGGGCGCGTACATATGCGTGTTGCAGCACTACACGTCGCGTACCTGTTGTATTTTTGTTGATACATGTTCATTTTAAGTACACATTGATTACAGGGAAGTTGTACAGGTTGGATGCAAGTCAGTGGTACAGGTTGATAAATGGTATATCTCTCAGTGATAGTGTGACAGTGGTTCCATCATTCTACTTCTACGTCAAGGAGGTTGGACATGGAAAGGGCATTTGTTTGTAGCCACTTTCTGGTTGTAGCTGGAGAACATAGGGGGTTGTAGCCTCCTTCTAGTTGTAGCCAGAGAATTGGGGATTTGAAGCTTCCCTCAGGTTATAGCCTAAGAAACTAGGGGGTTGGAGCCTCCTTCCAGTTGCAGCTGGAAAACAAAGGAAGTTGGTGATTCCAATGAATGTAATTCTTCAAGACATATAAGAAATTCATGGTTTTATCCTGCTTTGGGTTTCCACGTAAAACACTTGTGTACTGTGTATGTGTATGATTGTTCATTTTTTCATTGCTTATTTAATCTGCAGTTATTGGATGATAATGCTACATTGATATAACACTTGGATTATATGGTTAAAAAGAATTAAATTGCTCTATTACTAATTCACCCCCCCTCTCAGTAATCCAACAATTGGTATCAGAGCAGGTTCCTTCATAAATCAGTTTAACCACTGAAAGGTAGATCATGGAGAGAAACAACTTGTATAAAAATGGAATACCACAGTTTGATGGATAAAAGTATGCATTTTGGAGCATAAGGATCAATACATATATTCAGGCACATGGATTTGAAATTTGGAAATCAATTGTAGATGGATACATAGTACCAACAGTTCCGCCAACAAATGACAAAGGAGTGAAACTCAGTCAGAATAATTCCAAAGCCACAAATGCACTTCTGAATGGTCTTGTTCAAATGATATTCACCAAAGTTGCACATTATAAATCCGCTAAAGATATTTGGGACAAAATTCGAAATATTTACGAAGGAGATTCAAAATTCAAAGCAACAGAGCTTCAAACTTACAGAGGTCAGTTCGAAAAACTAGAGATGAAGGAAGATGAGAATATTGCATCTTACTTCTTACAAGTCGATGAAACAATAAATGCAATCATGGGATTGGGAGAATAAATCAAAGAATCTGTAATTGTTCAAAAGGTACTAAGATCTTTTCCTATGAGATTTGACCCTAAGATATCAAAACTAGAAGAAAGAGCAGATCTAAACTCAATAAGCATGGATGAACTAAATGGAATATTCATAGCATATGAAATGAGAACTAAACATGAAAATCCAGATGTAAAAGAAGCATCATTCAAAGCATCCAAAATATCAAAGAAAAAGGGAAATCAACAAGAAAAAGAACATAACAAGAATAGTGACATATTGGAAGATGATGAAGAAGTGGCCAACTTTGTCAAAAGACTGAACATGGGAACCAACGACAGGTATAGAGGTAAGCTTCCTTTAATTTGTTTTAATTGTGATGGTATTGGTCATTTTTCTAACAAATGTACTCTTAATAAAAAGAGAAATGATGAAGGTTACTCAAAAGGAAAACATACATATAAAGGAAAAATAACTACAGAGAAAGTTTTCAAGAAAAAATTATGCACCAAAGAAGACATCTCATCATCATAGGAAGATGAAGTTAGTGACAGTGAGACAAAAAGAGTTGTATTCATGGCAGTAGAAGACTTTGATAAATAATACTCTGAAGAAGAATATGAAGAAGCTGAAGAAGAATATGAAGAAGTCAGAGAAGAAATTGAAGAGGAAGAAGTTGACTACCGAGAGGAATTTTTGAGTGCCATAGAAGTTATCAGAAGAGAAAAGAGGAAAAATAAGAAGCTACAATCATAACTAGACAAGAAAGAGGACACTCACGAATTAGAACAAATGATCACAAATTTGAAGGTTCAAATTGAAGAAGATAAAATAATTGAAGAAGCACTCAGAAAACAACTAGAAGGAAGAGACAAGATCATTGAAAATTTGGAAGTAGAGATTGTCACATTAAGAAAGTATCTTCAAAAGAAAAATATGCAGAACAACTCAAAAGTTTTGAATGACATTATTAGCAGTCAAAAGCCTAATCATGACAAGTCTGGACTTGGATATAATCAGATAGAAAAGGGATAAAGCTCCAAAGAAAAAAAATAAGAAATATATCCAAAAATCTATGCAGAAACAATTAAAGGGGATAGGAAGTTCTACAAAGAAAATTACAGGGACACTCCTTCAGCGATAAGATTTAGATTTTAGAATCAACGGTCGACATAAACATATAATTCTTAGGAAGAAGAAGGATTCATAAGAACACCTGCTTTCAGAAGATCATAAACTCACAGGTATCAAACTATCTTTTTTGGTTTATTTTATCCATGTAATAATTTTGGAACATAAAAAACTTTGAAAGTTGTGAATTGCAAAGCTAACGATAGGAACATAAAAAACTTTGAAAGTCATACACAAAAGGGTTATCCAAGAAGGCCTAGTGAAACACGGAGAAGAAGTTACAACAATTTTGAATCATTGAGCACTGAAGTGGAATACTATACGTGTAACAACTTTTGACATATGGCCGAAGATTGCAGAATGAAAATCCCTCCTAGAGAACCACAACAGAACAAAAACAATCACATAAAGAACCTTAGAAAAGGACATGGATAAGAAAGTAGAATCAGTACAACAATGAAGAATGCACACTAGCTCTACAAGCTAAGCAGAAGAAACGTGGTTGGTATGTTGATAGTGGTTGATCAAAACACATGACAGGTGATAGAGACAAGTTTTTTACATTAAGAAAGGAAATAGGTGGATTAGTCTCCTTTGGAAATGATGATTCAACTAAAATCATTGGAAAAAGAATAGTCAGATTTGAGAATAAGAATAGAAAGGCATAAAATGTTCTACTAGTAGAAGATATGAAACATAATCTTCTAAGAGTGAGTCAAATGTGTGACCAAGGTCATAAAGTTACTTTCAATTCACAAAAGCGCGAGATAAGAAAAGAAGGTTCAGGAAAACTGATTACTACAACTGCGAGAACTTCAAGCAACATATATGTGTTAAGTGAAATTGGAAATGAAAAGTGTTTTCTAGGAAAGGAAGATGAAAGTTGGATATGGCACAAAAGAATGGGTCACATACATTTTGATAACCTTGTCAAAGTCAACAAAAGATAAGCAGTCATAGAAATGCCCCAGATCACGAAACCAACCAACACGCTATGCAAGCATTGTCAACAAGGAAAGAAAACAAAGACCGGGTTCAAATCAAAGGAATATTCAACGACAAGACCACTGGAAATTGTGCATACTGATATGGTTGGACCAACTACAACTAAGGGTTTAAAAGGT
>JASDQU010753757.1:0-17198 GCA_032191745.1 Picea mariana
TTAGTGGGGTTTCCTTCTCTTTCGCAGAGTGTGCAAGGAGGTTGAGCTTAGGGAGGGAGTGGAGCTATGGGATCATTCTTCCTTCGTCTACCCCCAATGATGGTGGTGTTTCCTCTAGGTGGGGGTGGGGGTGGTGTGGTAGGATCATGTACTGGGATCTGCATCGATAATCCCTCTGTCTTGGGAGGGAGAGATGGTGTAGGAACCATGGAAGGTGGATGGAGATACCATACATGAATGTGAAGAACCATATTGGGAAGGGTGAGGGTAGAAGCAACCTGGAATGCTTGGACTCCAAGTGCGGGGTAGAAAAAGGGGATTTGGGTAATGTCTTGGAGGACTATTTCCCAAACCAGGGTTTTCCCTTGGAGAGGGGGAAAATCCGGGCCAAGTGGTGTGGCGATGCTTTCAGGGAATTCTTGAGGTAGTGGTTCTCTGACTAGTGGAACTTAGATGTGGGGAGGGGCCTCGGTGAGAGGAGTATGGTCTCTGATATCTATGTCGTTAGAGGAAACTGCACACACTTATGATGAAAGAGAAGGGTTGAGGAGAGATGGTGCTCCATGATAAGTTCCTAACAAGGATGGGTCTTTGAATATTCTAGGGCCAATGTCGATAATTGAAAAATAATTCAAGATAGTGTGGAAAAGGGGGAGGATGTTATTAGTGTTGGTAGAATGATTAGGCTCATAATGTGTAAGTTGGTCAATGGTGATGATTTTTGTGTGATGGGGGAATATCATCATACAAAACAAAGAAGAGGCTACCACCTTCATAACATACATGTAGCTACACCTAAACAAGATATTGTAATCAAGAGGGGTGTTGATAACTTCAATGTCAATCAGGATGGTTTTTCCCGCAAGTTCTACAGGGACATTTTGGAATATCCCTTCAGAGGATGATGGTTGACCATCATAAGCTCTCAGGGTGATGGTAGATGGTACTAGCTTAGGTGATCCAAGTTTCTACCATACTACTTTGGACATGATGCAGTTGGATGCACCTTCATCAATGATTCACCAATGAAATGTGATATTTCAGACCTTAAATCGTATCTGAAAGGCTACCAGAGCAAGAAGGCATGGTTCCCCACTATACAATTCAAAGGTGATTAGGTGAAAATAAAGGATTTTCACTGATATGAACAGGTTTGGAGAACCACAAATATAGACATGGTTGTAGGAGATTCTTTTATGTCATCAACCAGGCTATAATTATGAGCTGCCCTAGCATGAGGGTTATGCACATTTTGTCATAAAGGTATCCACGGTATACGAGGGTTTGGTTTAGTGTTAGGGCTTGGAATCATAAATGGTTGTCCTGATGTATTTGGATTTGTTTCAGAAGTGGTTGGGGTGGATTCGGGAGGCATGCTATATTTGACGGTCGCGTGTTTGTAGAAGAATCTCTTCTTCGCTAGTAAGGAAGATACTGCGATCGACTGGATTTTCGAGTTGATTGTGACCTGGATTTTTATATTTCCCCATTTGTGGTGAGCCATAGTTTATCTCTTGTTGATTGTTCATCAAACCTTGGTGTGGAATGAGGTTTTTCACAACAGCTGAGGGTGGTGGTTGAAAATAATGTTGTGGGGCGGACTGAGGGGGAGGTGGTACCAGAGGGCATTGTTGGTTCATGGATTCTTTCATCTATTTGTAATCAACAATTTGGGGGAAATGGTGAGTGTAATGTCCATACTCACCACATAGAGCACAAGGGAAGTTAGTTATGATATTGTTATTCTTAACTGGTCATTTCTTGTTGTTTCTCCCTTGGGGGTTCTAGTTTCTTTGATTTTGGTTTCCCTTAGCGGGATGATTTTGTTGGGGGTTATTTCCTCCGGGTCCCAGGTCGTTATTGTTTCAATATTTTTATTTTTTCTTGGCATTATCTGGCTGATGGGATAGATTTTTCGTATTCAAAATCATGAACCTGTTGAATGGGAGAGAGATGAAAAACATTAACACCGACATGTGGTTGTCCTTGTGGTGGAGCAACTGGCTGGGGAGGAACAAGAAATGGGAAATATGGGTTGTTGTGTGAAGATGATCTATATGGCGTATAGGAAGTTGAAGTACTTCCACAACTGTTGGGGTTATATACGAGGGTTGGGGGTGGACCAGTACTTGGTTGAGAGACCGGATACATCAGTGGTACTAGTGGGGTTCCCTCTAACGACGGAGGGGGAGAAACATGATATGATTGTTGGTGAGTGGGAGGAGGGTAATAAGACATCCCTCCATATGGTTGAGGATTTTGATTTGCACCATAAGTAGGTGATGGGTGGCCGTAAGGGTTGCGGTGGGTCATAGAACCAATCAACCCATCCGCATCGTGAGAAACTCCAATTTTGTCCTGGCCAAATCATATGGGTCTGGGTGCCTCAAGTAATACTGTGTACAAGTAACCCAATTGGGCATATATGAGGTCGATTTGTTGGGCCTTGATGATGGGTTCCTCTTATGATTGAGGAAAAGTGGATGCTTCATCCTTGCAATAAAAGGGACGAGTGATTTAAGAAACCAATCGATATGTTGTTCTTTGGTGATTTTTTCTTTACACAAACTACGTCGTCGATGTCATTCATGGATGTGGTCGACATTATGGATAGTAGTGGTTTGTTTGAACTCGAAGATAATTTCTAAGCCAGTGTCATGACAAACTGGTAATTGGAAAAAGGACAAAAAGGCCTTGGCCAATTATTCAAAGGTCACATGGGACCCTGATTTTTCATTCACATACCATTTGGATGATGGACTAGTGAGGGTTGTTTGAAATAGCCTCAAGCGGATGGAATCATCGATGATGTTGTTTGAACAACACCATAAGTGGAAGGTCATAACATGGTTGGCGGGCTCTTCCCCTAGTTTGCCTTTGAAATTCAGAATGTCTGAAGGCAATTTGGTAGGAATATTGGGCCAAGTGGTATCGTGTAAAATAGGATCATTTGTGATTTTGGTCAAATCAGGAATGTTGAGGGATGCCAAGTAAAGAAAAGGAGGATTTGGAAAAGGATTATTTCCATCCATTGTGTGTAGGTAGTGGACTTGTCCCTTGAGAAGGATTTGGTCAATTTGTACTTCTCCCTTGAGAAGAAGTTTGACCTCCACCTCCTTGTGAAGGAGAACCAATAGATGGATTGCCTTGGGTATTTGACCCAAGCAAAGTGGAACCAATTAGAGTTGATCCAAAAAAAGTATCCCTCATGGAGGTGTGAGATGGTTGAGCCACTGAGTTGGCAATACTAGGGACTCCTCCTAGAATAGGAGGGAGATTCTACAAGCATCTAGAATGAAGACAATTCTATGGTTCCCCTATGGTTCCGACTAGCAAGGTGGATGTGTGAAAATGGTGACAAGAGATCAATAAATGAACAAGAGATTTCAATATTTGTGACCTTCAAAAGATAATATAACTCACAAATTCATGTAATTAAATGAAAATCATACATAAATTAATTGTAAAGTAAACAAGCATGTCGATAGGTGGATTTTGACTGCATGGGGAAAAAAACAAAAAATAAATACTCGTGTCCTAAAATACCTATCATCCTTCCTCTCAATTTAGCATTGGGCCTTCCCATAGCACTCAATAGTGGGGTCTGAAGCCACCGGAAGAGGAACTATTGAATTTTGAAATAATCAGTTATAATGAAGGTTATAGGGTGCATATCTCGGAAGAGCTAGTGATATTTCCCAATAGCCACACAAAATCTGATCAAGGTGCGATTGCAGCCCACAACCGCCACCTAGGTAGATATCCTATGTTTGGCCACTAAGTACCTTGGTCAAAGTGCAACATTTAGATTTTTGGTCTAAGAAATGGGTCACAGGCTAGATACCCTCACAAGAGTTGGGTGACTCAAGGAGGGATGCGCAAAACAACCTGACCTCATCTTTCAACCCTTCACAGGTATCTCCCTACCTTATGGTATAGGAACACTTGAATTGGAGGATTTGAAAGATCCCTATTCTCAACTTCTGTTGTTTCAAGATGTGAGAACCTGATGACAGGGGGTTATTTGGATGCCTACCCTCGAGATCCTACCTAGACTAAAAAATTTATTTTGGCACCTCTTGGGGAGGAAAATTTAATGCGTTCTTAGAAAATTTTTAGATGGAGTGGGAGGAGAGATTGGGGTCATGGACCAACCTTGTTTGAATTAAATTGTTGTGGATAATTTCCAAAGAAGTAGTCAAATCTTTCAGAATCCTTTTGAAGTACTTGGTGGGTACTAAAAAAGAAAGCTTACTTTGGCCTCCATTATTCCAATAGAAATTATGTGTGGGTTGAGTGGCTTTGTATGAAAGACAGTGAAAAGTGTGAAAACTATTTTTAATAAGCTAAGTGTAATGTTTTAAATGGGTGTTGAAGAGAACATAAATGAGCATACTTGGAAAGACGATCAACTACCACCATGATGATTGATTTATTTCCTGAATTAGGTAATCCTACAATAAAATCCATAGAGATATCCCTCCAAATAGTAGGTGGAATCGAAAGTGGTTGTAGTGTGCCAGGAGATTTGTTTGTTTCTCCCTTGTTGCATTGACACACATCACATTCAACCATAAAATTACGAACGTCATGTTTCATACCATCCTAGAAAAAGGAACGTTTGACCCTGTCATAGGTTTTGGTAAAACCGGAGTGCCCATTTGTGGGTGTAGCATGAAGCTCAGAAAGTATTGTGGTTTTAATTTTTCATTGTTTACTTAAATACAAACGACCTTTGTATCGAAGCTCATCATGGAGACAAGAGTACCCTGGGGAAATTGGAGAATTGGAATGCAATTGTTGTATCAGATGCAAACTTTTGGGATCTTGTACCCATTCTTGGTGAACAGTTTGGATCCAATCTAGTACAATGAAGGAGAGAGAAAAAAGGAACCCTTCATCTTCATATTGTCGGGATAGTGCACCAGCAACCACATTGTCATTTCATTTCTTGTAAATGATATAATAATCATATCCAAAGAGCTTATTCACCCATTTTTGTTGCTCGTGAGAGGAAATGTGTTGTTCCAGAAAATACTTGAGGATTTGATGATCTGTCTTAATTTGGAATCATTTCCCTAATAGATAAGGGTGCCAAAGATCAAGAACATGCAGAATAGACAACATTTCCTTTTCATTGATTGACTTGCCCAAATTTCATTCAGACAATTGCTTGTTGGTAAAGGCCAAATGTCAACCCTCTTGTATAAGGACAACATCAATTCCTTTCCTTGAAGCATCACATTCTAGGACAAAGGTCTTTGTGAAATCAAGAAGGGCCAGGACTGGAGTGGTGAACATGGCCATCTTCAAGGTTTGAAAATCCTAAGAAGCTGCTGCATTCCAAGTGAAATAATTATTTTTAAGAAGTGCAGTGAGAAGTGTCGTAATCTTTCCATAATTCTTAACAAACTTTCGATAATAACTAGTTAATCCCATAAATCCACACAAGATTTTGAGAGTCTTTGGGTGAGGCATGTTATCCCCCACTTGTAGTGATAACTAGGAGATTATGTCTCGAGGCCCATATGTCCTAGATATGGAGTACCAAGAGCCATATTAACTCAAGCATGGCCCTGGAGGGCCCATATTTTCTTCCTTTCAGCACCTCCACTTTGTCAATCAACAACAACATCCATCACCTTGGCTTGGTATTGTATCAGAGATGGTTCTTTCTCCATGAGGTAATGAGTCTGGGTATCATGGTATGTGTCACTCTAATCCTCAAAACCTTTGAATATGTGCATCTTGTTCTTTTGGTTTCTAACGGGTGCTTCAATCTTTTACTTATCCACTTGACCATGTCCGAGTGGAATGACAGGATTTCCTAGTAAGCTCATGCCCATAGATTTTGAGTTGCCACTAGGGAGATCCATGAAGAGTGATCGTCCACTCCCATCATACTTACAACTTTCCATCTTACCTCCCTCTCATCCATCCCTTTACATTGGTCCAGGAATTGGGTTGGCCAATGATTTAAGGGTTGCACCTTGCCTTTTTGGAAGAAGGGGCTAAAGGCCCAAAAGGTAAAATCAAGATGGAAAAAGATAAAATCCTAGAAATAAAACCTCGAGATGCTTCACCCAGGGATCCCTGAGAAAGCAGTAAAAATATTCTCAACAAGGAACAAGAGGGACCATAAAATAATAAAAGAAGACCTAGTTAGAGGATAAGGGGTCTCATCACGAGCCAACCTATTAGGTTGATGGCAACCTAGCTGTATGACACTACTAGCAGTTGATCACCATGCCAAGGTAGTGGCTCTTGGTTGCATGGCCAAGAGAACGGGGGTCTCATCATGAGACAACCTTCTTATTTTTGTGAAAGTACTTTTGGGTAACACTGCCACCATTGGTCACCATGCCAAGGCAGTTTCCCCTAATTAGCTTCTTGAGAGGGCATGAATTGGGCTTGAAAACATTTGCATCAAGGACAGGTACAACTCACTTTCTACAAAAGCACCCACAAGTAAGCCTTGCATTTCCCTTCTTTCACTGCACCCTTGTCAGCACATCCCTTATCCATGTCACCCATTTAAATGACTTGGATTTGATCTCTTCTGGAAACATCCCTTTTCTAGTGGACACTAGCCCAATAGAATGCCCTGTCACTTCCTCGAAACTTGCCTTGCATATTTTTATAATGTCTTTGAGCACCTGACTAGGTAGAAAGGTTTTTATGCACATGTTTAATTAAATTGATGATTGGATGTGATTGAAATTTCTATGATCCCTGTGACTTATGAGCCCATGGAGGGCGTATTTGTTGATGTGCAAGATCATGCCCGATGGACAGGTACCAGATTGGACAGGTACACATGGGGATATTATCAGTTTGTACCTCCATAGGGTTGAACAACCCACCAGTTGGATGTTGAGACCCCAGCAGGGGCCAGAGACATGACAAATTGTTTTCTCCAGAGAAGAGAAGAATGTTCCACCAGAGGCAGTTGAGCAAACCTGTACCTAGGGGGGTTGTTCCCTCTCCACTGAGACGTTGGATTTGGAAGGCCCATGATGTCACATATGACCTCCTATGATGTCATCCAATGATATGGGAGTGTGGGAGGCAGTTGTGGCATGATTTTCACGTGTGGCAGCTTTCAGAGGCCCAAGAAGGGATAACGTTTTCCTCTAGAAGGGCACATTTTCCCTAGAAAGGGCTAATGTCACCCTAAATGAGCATGACGTATTCATTATTCTCTTGATTAGGTTTTGATTAGGACATTTTAATGTAAAAAAATACTATTAGGTATTTTGGCCTTGTCATCCTTTTGGTGACCTGAATTTTAATTAAGGTCATTGGTATTATATAAATTGAGAGCTAAAACTCTTGTTTTGGACATCATCTTTCACTCACACATAGTGAGGTATGAAATTTTTGCCCTACTCTAGGGTTTTTGGCTGAAAATTAATGCTCACTTCTTGAAGGAGGCTTGTTTTGGCTATTTTTTGGCATTTCTCTTGGTGGAAGGTTTACAACTAGGGTATGGCTATATGAATTCTTGGTTAAATGTAAGTGGAATTTCTAAAACATTTCATTATTGAATGGTTATGATATTGTTTACTTGCATTTTGTTACTATAATTTGATGGATTAAACCCTAGGTTACAAGCACATGTTGGTGTCCTTGTCTCATTTCCCTACTAAGATTAAGAGACATTTTATTTGTTGAAGTTAGATAGAGCCTTTCCATAGCAACACTCTACCTCTACTCTTCTAGCCTAGCCATTTTGTTCTTGTTATTGAGCTAAGAAGGAGGAAAACGCATCAAGGCCTAGGGTTTCTATACCTCGGTGAGTCATTTTCTTCTAGGGTTTGGTAGATGAAGCCTTGCCTTAGGAACACTTCATCTTCAAACTCTCTTGTCTTTAGCCCTACCGATTTTTTCTCAAGCTAGTCGTTTCTACCTTGCAAATAAACTAAAGAAGGAGGAGAAAGCACTAAGGCCTAGGGTTTCTACACATTAGTGATCCTTTCTCCCCTAGGGTTTCATTGTTGAGGCCTTGCCTTAAAAACACCTCAACATCTAGCCCTATTGTCTTTAGCTTTATCACTATCATTATGGCCCTTCAACTTTTGAAGTGTTTTCTGGATCCATTTTCCCTAATAACACACTGATCTAAGACTTTGAGTGTTGAGTACCCTTGATCACATACAACTTCTAAACATTCTTGAAAAATCATTAACCACTTCTAACCCTAACTTAGACTAACATTTACTAACCCTATTGTTGTTATCATCTACTTGAGTTATATTTATACATTGCAACATTGATTTATCTTTAAAGCAATTGAATGATTGGCTAAGGCATCATTTCTAGTATTGATATTGTTACATTGATTGCCATTAGTATTTATTGTAAAGTGACATATTATAATCATTGCCATTGTACATCGTTGACTTGCGTCATTAATATTTTTTATCAATTTTTTATATCAAAAGTCCATGATTATATGAAGTACTAACCAAGCAAATGATCTTGCATATGCATAGTTTCTTTGTCTCGGGTAGGTAAACCTTTTGGTTATTACTCATCTTTATTAGTTGATTAGCCAAGACTTTCTGATCGGTGGTGACTTGTGAGGGGGACTATTATACTTAGCCTTTCAAGCCTTTGCCTTCTCAAAACCGCAAGTCACCAGGGACATCTCTCCTGGCCCTTATCTCCCTAAATAGAAAGAGTTATCCCATTGAGGTGACAGTGGTGGGATAGTCTCAGTTACACCGGTTTTCCCTCCTTTCATCCGTCTTTTACCTTAACCACAAACTATGTGATAACATTTTGGCGTCGTTGTCGGGGAACACTGAGTCAATTCTCCTCAAGATGTCACTTTTTGGTAAGCCTTGTCTCTAGAGTCTCTATCTTAGAAGCTTATGTGGCGAATCCACTTAGGTTGTTTTCCCTTATCCTTTGATAGTTTCAAGAAAACTATCTGGAGAGTCCACAAACCACAAGGAAGTACAATAATCCTCTTCAATCCTTCAGAAGAAAGCCTCCCTGAAACTCTCATGTAGTAAAATCACCCTTCATAGGTAGTCTTCATTTGAGCACCATGTCTAGCACAAAAACTCAGACCAATGCACCAAACCTAGCCAATAATCAAAGACAATGGTCCAGTCTCTTCAAACTACTAGACATGTCAGCCATACTAGGCTACCCTAGGAAAATTCCACCCAAGTATGAGAATTGGTTGCCTAAGTTTATCGGTACTGATGCAATCAGTGTCGAAGAACATATGAGCAATTTTTGGGTGTTTTTTTAGCTTCACCCTATTAGTGATGATGCTGAAGACCTAGTCATGAAATTGTTCTCTGCTACCCACCTTGATGCTTCAAGGTGTTGGTACCACAGTATTTCTGATGGAAGCATTAAAACCATGGAAAAACTGGAGGAATCCTTTCTCAAAATATGGAGTATCAAGGAAGACCATAACATGCTTCTAACTAGGTTAAAGTCCCTTTGGAAACATGGCAATGAGATAATTCAAGATTTCCACACTAGGTTTGAAACTGTCTTGCAGAAGATCCTTGTTAGCCATCATCCAACTGATAACTTCCTCATTTACATCTACACTAAAGCATTCACGGGACAATTAGGGTATCTCCTCAGGGATAAAAACCCCCAAACAATCCAAGAAGCTCAAGAATTGGCTACCAAGATTTAAGGCAACCTCCATTTGTATAAGATTGAGCCTTTCACAAATCCAAGGGGAAAAATAGACACTAAACCTAAGATAGTCCATAATACCGAGCCTACCTTGGACCTTTGCGACAACATGGAAAACATACAAGCTACTATGGATGGCATGATGAAAAATCAAGAGCTAATGATGACTAGTATTGTCAACATAGAAACAGACCAGAACCAAGCACCAAGGGTCCCTTACAAAGGCCAATTCCAAAGGGGAAACCAAGTTTATAAACCGAAGATTGAACAAGAGGTCCCTAACACCCTAGCTCCTACAAATGTCGTGGATGAAAATCCTTGGTGTTTGCAGTCTAGTGAAGCACATTGGGAACATGAGTGTCCTTACAACAATGGTGGCCATGAACAAGTGAACAATGTGGTTCATGTCATGGAAGGACCCAAATAAATATCACTCTTTAAGAACATCAAGAGGGCCTAAAAGAAGCAATTGGGATGGCTAGAATGGAAGTGATAAACAACCTAGACCAGGAATCAAAAGAGAACTTGAAGAAACATGAATTTTAGGTGTATATACAAAAGAAGATGAACCAACCCATCTCTACCATTCATGTGGTATCTCAAACAAAACCTCCACCCTTAGACATTATCCTCCTTAAAAATTCCAAAACCGAGAGGGTGGACTTAAAATTTGACATTGAAGGGGTGCTATCTAAGAATAATGTAACCAACCCTCTGAGAGAAGCCATTAAGGTACCATTTTTTAAAGAACGGTTTGGCAACTTCTTCAAAGGATCAGATGGACCCATGGAACCTCCTATTATGTCACAAGATGATCACTTTAGGGTCCAGTATGACAAATATCCCCCCTTCTTTATGACCTTGATAATGAATAAAAAGATCCTTAACAATTTCATGTTGGATTCAGGGGTCGGTGCTAATATGATGTCTCTCAAGGTCATGCAACAATTCAGTCTAGAAGTCACAAGACCCTACAAAAATGTGTGTGGCTTCGAGTCTAGAGCCATACCCACACATGGGGTAATTCAAAATGTGGAAGTTTGACTCAAAGAATAACTTGAAAAGGTATTCCACATTGACATAGTGGTAGTAGACGTCCCAGATGTGTGGGGAATGTTATTGTCTAGGAGGTTTGTCTTAATGTTGGGTGGTACTCTTGATATGGACCTCACTTATGTAAATATACCTTTGAAAAATGGAACCACAAGTTGTCTCCTGAATGTATCTACGACTACAACCCATGTGAAAGAAGTTGGTGATCTCATCAAAGATGACAAAACACATGAGAAAATCATGGAAGGTCTTCCTAAGTTTTATCCAAATGATACGCCTTTTGCAATAGAGGAAGACTTTGATCAGATCCAATGGCCCAAGAAGGAAGAATAACAACAACTCTTGGACAAATATAAATACAAGGAAGTTCGTAATGTGAAATTACTAAAAAAAGGAGAGATTGATATACTGATTCAACCTTCCCAACAAGAAGTCTTTACAACAGAATCCCACCCCCTCCCTCTGCACAGTACACCAGGGTTATTTACGAAACAACCAAATTCAAAGTCAGAGAGTACACGGAAGCGTATATAGTATGGATGTGGGATACCAAGAAAAGGGAGCCAACTAATCTCAAAGGAAGTACTCAATACTCGCTCGGACCTTTCAAAATTGGAAGAAAATCAGTTGACAACTCGTACTACTTGTCCACTTTTGAAGGAAGAAGGTGCCAATTACCAGTTAACGAGAACCTCCTCAAACCCCACCAAGGTGGGGGAACCTGAATTCATAGGTAAGTGCAGGTAAGTAGGTAGGCATTTGCATTCATTGTATATACCATTGCATTGCATACTAGAGTACTTTGCTTTCATATTTGTATATATGTTTTCTTTCAGTATATATATATATATATATATATATATATATATATATGAACTAGGGTGATATCACCACCCCAAATGATTACTAATAGTTTCTATTGATATCAAGCAGGTTACAGGTTATGCCAGAGATGCTGAGGGTCTCATGCGATCTATGGTGAGAATATGTCCCCGAGTTGGAGACAGATGTTATCCCCCACTTGTAAGGATAGCTAGGAGATTATGTCTTGAGGCCCACAGGTCCTAGACATGGAGTACCAAGAACCAAATCAACTTGAGGATGGCCCTGTAGGGCCCATATTTTCTTCCTTTCAGTGCCTCCACTTCTTCAAGAAGCACCAACATCCATCACCTTGTCTTGGTCCTATATCAAATATGGTTGTTTCTCCATGAGCTAATGAGTTCAGGTATCATGGTATGTGTTACTCTAATCCTCAAAAACTTTGAATATGTGCATCTGGTTCTTTTTGTTTCTAACAAGTGCTTGGATCTTATACTTATCAACTTGAACATGTCTCGGGGGAATGACAGGATGCCCTAGTAAGCCTGTGCCCATAGGTTTTGATTTTCCACTGGGGGGATTCATGAAGAGTCATCGTCTGCTCTCATCATACTTACCACTTTCCATCTTACCTCCCACTCATCCATCCCTTTACATTGGTTCGAGCATTGGGTTGGACAATCATTTAAGGTTTGCACCTTGCCTTGTGGGAAGAAGGGGCTAAAGGACCAGAAGGTAAAAGAAATATGGCAAAAGATAAAATCTTAAAAATAAACCTTGAGATGCTTCGCCTAGGGATCCTCGAGAAAGCAGGAAAATGATTCTCAACAAGGAACAAGAGGGACCCATAAAATAATAAAACAAGACCTAGTTAGAGATACAAGGTCTCATCATGAGCCATCCTACTAGGTCCATGGGCACCTAGCGGTATGACACTACTAGCAGCTGGTCACCACGTTGGGGTAGTGGCTCTTGGTTGCATGGCCAGAAAGGGGTTCTCATCATGAGCCATCCTTGTCATTTCCATGAAAATACTTGTGGGTAACATTTCCACCACTAGTCACCACACCAGGGAAGTGTTCCACAATTATCTTCTTGAGAGAAAAAGAAATAAAGAAATAAGAATAAAAGTTAAGAATTGGGCTTGGAAACATTTGCATCCACGACAAGTGAAATGCGACTTCTACAAAGGAACCCACAGGTAAGCTTTGCGTTTCCCTTTTTTCACTGCACCCTTTTCAGGACATCCCTTATCCATCTCACCCATTTACATGACTTGGATTTGATCTCTTCTGGAAACATCCCTTTTCCAGTGGACACTAGCCCAACAGAATGCCCTGTCACTTCCTCCAAACCTGCCTTGCAAATTTGTATAATGTCTTTGAGCACCTGACTAGGTAGAAAGGGTTTTATGCACATGTTTAATAAAATTGATGATTAGATGTAATTGGCATTGCTATGATCCCTCTGACTTATGAGCCCATGGAGGGCATATCTGTTGATGCGCAGGATCATACCCAATGGATAGGTACCATATTGGACAGGTACACATGGCGAGATGATCAGTTCAATCCTCCATGGGGATGAAGAGCCCACCAAATGGATGTTGAGACCCTAGTAGGGGGCAGAGTCAGGAAATAGTGTTTGCACAAGGAAAGAGTATAACGTTCCACCAGAGGTAGCTGAGCAGACCTGTACCCAGGGGGGTTTTGTCCTCTCCACTGATACGTTGGCCTTGGAAGGCCCATGATGTCACCTATGACCTCCTATGACATCATCTAGAAATATGGGAGTGTGGGAGGCAATTGTGGCATGATTGGCACGTGTGGCGTCTTCCAGAGGCCCAAGAAGGGCTAAAGTTTTTCTCCAGGAGGCCACATTTTCCCTAGAAAGGGCTAACGTCACCCTAAACGGGAATGACATCTTCATTATTGTCTTGATTAGGGTTTCATTATGAAATTTTAATGTAAAACAATATTATTTGGTATTTTGGCCTTGTCGACATTTTGGTGACCTAAATTTTAATTAAGGTCATTGCTACTGTATAAATTTAGAGCTAAAACTCTCATTTTGGACATCATCTTTCACTCACACATAGTGAGGTCTGAAATTTTCATCCTACTCTAGGGTTTTTGGCTAAAACTTGATGCACACGTTTTGAAGGAGGCTTGTTTTGGCTATTTTTTGGCATTTCTCTTGGTGGAAGGTTTACAACTAGGGTATGGCTATATGAATTCTTAGTTAAATGTAAGTGGAATTTCTACAACACTTATTTATTGAATGGTTATGATGTTTTTTACTTTTATTTTCTTACTATAATTTTTTGGATTGAACCCTAGGTGACAAGCGCATGTTGGTGTCCTTGTCTCATGTCCCTACTAAGATTAAAAGCCATTTGATTTTCTGAAGTTAGATATAGCCTTGCCATAGAAACACTCTACCTCTACTCTTATATCCTATCCATTTTGTACTTGTTATTGAGCTAATTAGGAGTAAAATGCATCAAGGCCTAGGGTTTCTACACCTTGGTGAGTTGTTTTCCCCTAGGGCTTGGTAGATGAAGCCTTGCCTTAGCAACACTTCCTCTTCAAACTCTCTTGTCTTTAGCCCTACTGATTTTTACTCAAGCTATTCATTTCTACTTTGCCAATAAACTAAAGAAGGAGGAGAAATAACTAAGTACTAGGGTTTCTACACCTTTGTGATCCTTTTTTCCCTAGGGTTTTGATGGGCATTGTATATGCACTAAAAACACAGTAAAAACCCTCAATTAAATTGTCAACCCGGGGTAAGTAAACTTAGAGTTGTAGAAAAGTATATCCCAAAGGTAGAAGGCTGGTAGGACTATAGTCTAACTAATGAAGGTAGATATCTAAGGCTAATCTACTCAAGAAAATCTATCTAATGAGCAAACCCTACTAAGAAAATTGAAACTAGGTAACCTAAGTACTTTTTGGGCCAAGCATCGATGGATAGCGTTAAGAAAAGAAACCCAAAAACCCTATTCAAAGAAAACTAGTTCAACAATAAGCAAAGGCAAACTACTAAGCATAATAAGCAAATGACAAAAGCAAACTTCTTTAACTTGCAACCTACATTCAATGAGAAACTATTGTATGAAAGAAAATAAATAAACAAGTAAGAAAATACACCTAACTAACCTATTAAAGCCAATAGACAAGCAAGCAAAGACACCTAACTATCCTACTAAATCAAATAGACAAGCAAGTAAAGACACCTAACTAACCTACTAAAGCAATAGACAAGTAAGTAAAGACGACTAAATATTGCAAGAAATCAAAGTAAAACTTCTCATTGAACAACTATCTAGCCTAAGAGGCAAGTGGACTAAATGCTCAATGCAAAACTATTTCTAATGCATGAAAGGAAATCTATTTTATTGAAAGCAAGAAGAAATACCAACTATTGCTTAATCTATGATAAGCAAACTACTATCTAATCTATCAAAGAAAATTCTATCTATCCTACAACAACAATAAAACTTTATTCTAATCTATGAAAGCAAGAAACTATATCTATGAAAGAAGGAAAACTATTTCTTTTAATCTATGAAAGCAAGAAAACTATTTCTTAATCTATGAAAATAGGAAAACTATCATCATTATACTTCTACACTATGTAAGCAAAACTATATTCAACCATTAACTAAGAAATATAATTGCAATTTAATTCTAGGAAAGGAAATTATGTAAAATGAAACTATGCTATGTCTATTCTAACAATTCAAACTGCAATAAGGAAATGATTAAAAACATAAATTAAACTATGATATTGAAAAGTAAACTAACAATATACATTAACCAACAACTAATTAAACAAGATCTATATAAAAATGAGATAAGCAAGATATAATAAAAAACTGGAATTAATTCTATCCATCCATCAAATCCTTGTCGAAGAGAACCCAAAGTAAAACTCTATTCTATTCTAATTAATACTCTGTTTTACACTTGACTATAAATCATAAATCAAAGCATAATCTAACATCTAATTGCACACGGGGTTAGTATAGAGACTTGCAATTCTATTCCTAATCTATGAGATCAATGCATGCTAACACATCTCATCATTCTAACCTGCAAAACAGAATCAAAACAATTAAACTACAACAAACTAGTTAATGCAATAAAAATATGCATGTACAAAAAATAAAGAGAACAATTAATTTATGAAATGCATAAACAAACATGAAGACAGTTACCAGACTATTGGTGCCCCCCCAGCAAGTCGTGGTCACTCTCTAAAAGCACACCATGAACTCAACAGGTCGAATTCATCATAAAAACTCAAAAACGCAGTTCTGGCATAATCTGGCAATGTAAAAACTCAAAACAGAGTAAAATCATTTTTCTGTCTATCACACTGACAATTCTAATGCTTATGCTACTTAACAATCATTTGACCATATCAGTGTTATTTATAACATTTACAGACCAAGTGGCCGACCACAAGAGGGTTGAACCACTTCTAAATTCGGCAAATTACAATAAATGATGCCCTAACTAATAAAATATAGCGAGCCAATAATCGCCCTCTTGAGAAACTGAAACTGAGTTGTGGGGAGCTAAGTAGATAGAGGGGGCAAGAATGAACAAAACCCACATGCCCTATTTTCCCATCATTGGTCGCCAATACCATAACCACCAAGTCACCATACGTTTTTGTGCAATATGCAGTGCTGGACATAGTACCGAATCAAGTGCCAGAATAAGTACTGGTGTAACACCCTATTTCCCCCAGTCTGTAAAAATAACTATATTGGCCAAGAACTATGGAAAACTCCAAGATTTGAATGTGTGATTTGACAGAACCTGTATAAAAGGGTTGATGAATGTAAATGATGTGTGAATATGTGTTGCATGACTGCTAGGAGGGGGATGTGATGAAAAAGAGACCACGATGGTTGATGAAAGGTGGTGGAAGGCACCTGGAATGGTGGCGTTAACTTCCACCGAACCAATACCATATTGGTCTTTGCTGGCTCAAAGACCAAAGTTTCTCTCTGGCCCTAGAATGAATTACTCGCCAGGATGGTAGGTGGGGAGGCTCCTCATGAGTTAATGAGGGGATGGGGGTGAACCACCCATCCACAGAAGCCCTCAGACATAACCACTGCGGGGGAATTCGTGCCACACGCGAACTTGCAAGACAAAGCAAGAAAGGAAGTGTGGGAGAGGGAGAGCGCACAATAGGAATCATAGAAGGAGAACCAAAGGAAATCTAGAAAATACAGCGAGTCTTGAGCAGACAAGAAGGAGAGTAACCTTCATCCTTGACTTCCAACGAGCGGGAAGTAGGAGACTAAGTCTCAAGCCTTGTGGTCTAGCTCTAGGGTGGCTAGTGGTAAATCCGTTGGGAGTCACTGAGCCTATGGTTGGGTGGAGCACCCCTCTCAGCAGTTGCGTTACACCTGGTGTTTTCTTATAAGTATTTATTTCCTATATCTTAAATTGAATATTCCTAAATGCATGCTCATGGTTGTACACTCATAAATGGTTTCTATATAGAATTCTTTGCCTAGTGTTTTGATTGGAAATGGTGGATGCATGCTTATACTTGTATGACCATATTCATTTCATATATATATATATATATATATATATATATATATATATATATATATATATATATAT
>JASDQU010753757.1:17248-37141 GCA_032191745.1 Picea mariana
TGTATGTATGTATGTATGTATATTGAACAAGTTCAGATTTTGAGTCCGTTCTCGGGAGATTTTTCCCATTTAATTAACTCACAGGATGCCCTGGTTGGATTTCCTCAAAGGCACCTCCTTCCACGAAAGTTCCCTCACCATACAGAGAGGAGTGAGTTCCTTGAAAGGACTACCATTTTAGTAAACCCATGAATTTTCTTCATCCCTGTCACCGAAAGTAGCATGGCGGGGATACCTCTTGGCTTTTCGGTGTTTTGGCACCTGGGAATCCCAAGGGTCAGTTTCCTTGTATTCGCTAGTTGCAAAATCCTGATGTGAGAAACCCTGAAATGATAGAGTGGGAATAGATTTTGATGATTCAGCATCTCGACACTCTGGAATCCAAAGGGTTAGTTTCCTTGTATTCACACATCGCAAAATCTTGACTTGCGAAACCCCGAAATGAACTTAGTGTTATATATATGTATATGTATCGGCGTTTTAGAGTTTCGGTTCTTGGAAACTCAAGTGTGAGACCTCTTGTCTTCGCACATCACAAAATCCTAGCTTGCGAAACCCCGAAATGANNNTATGTATGTATGTATGTATGTATGTATGTATGTATGTATGTATGTATGTATGTATGTATGTATCGGCGTTTCAGAGTTTTGACTCCTGGAAACTCAAGTGCGAGACCTCTTGTCTTCGCACATCGTGAAATCCCAACTTGCGAAACCCCGAAATGAACTTAGCGTTATATATATATATATATATGTATATGTATCGGCGTTTCGGAGTTTCGGCTCTTGGAAACTCAAGTGCGAGACCTCCTATCTTTGCATATTGCGAAATCCTGAATTGTGAAACCCCAAAGTGAACTTAGCGTTATATATATGTATATGTATCAGCATTTCAGAGTTTCGGCTCTAGGAAACTCAAGTGCGAGACCTCCTATCTTCACATATTGCGAAATCCCGACTTGCGAAACCCCGAAATGAGCTTAGTATATATATGGGTTTCAGTGTTGTAGGCACCCAAGAAACCAAAGGGTATGAACCCTCATCTTCATACATCGCAAAATCCCGGTACGCGAAGTCCCAGTAGGTGAAATCCCGAAGTGGCTTGGTGTGAATAGGATTTTGGGTTTCGGGGTTTGAAGAGTCAAAGAACTCGACTCCCTTGCATTTTGAACTCCGGGTTTCTGAAGTCCCAAAATGCGAAAGGCACCTCTGAGCATAGCTCAGGGTCACAAAAAATGGACACATGGAAGTGAATCCTATGCTTGGTGTGTGAGTTGTACACGACGGATTTTCAACGAAAGAACCAGTGAATTGGTTTGGTGAAGGTCCCGATTGGAAGACCTAGCCTACGCTAGAACCTCGTAGGAATTCCGGAATTCTTTCCCTCAATGATGAAGAAGAAATAAAAGGGTGAAAAATCTTAGTTCCCATAGTGGGTGTGTTACAATTGGAAGGAGTGTCGGATCAAGTGTCGGAAGCAGAAACGTGGTGCAGTTTTTCCCTATAACACCAGACAAACGTGAGTTAGATCTTGGTAATCATAAAACATGATGAATTATACTTAATACAATCATTAAACATGAATCACACGTACCTTATGTCGATCATACCATTTTGTCATAAAATTCTTCAAAAATCTCTTTTAAAATATCAAAAACACATATGTACATGCGGCTAAAGTGTATAATAACCATCATAATAGTGATCATATCTCGGGCCCAAAATTACCCCCACACTTATGATTTTCACACTACAAACAACAAGAGGTTACCCCTTGTGACTAGGCTTGTTGAGGAGGATCATATTTGGAAGCCTCTCCTTCTTGCTGTGAATACTTAGCCTTGTGCCTCTTGTGTTTCTTCAACTTTGCTCTAAGCCTGCGGTTAGATTTGGTCATCTCATCACCCAATCGTTGAAGAGAGTTAACCTTTGTTTGAAGGACTGCATTGTCATGATGAAGGTGTGTATCTATTATCTTCCTTTCCTCCAACTGTTAGACAAGCAGATGGTTTTCCTTTTGTAGCTCCTCTATGGTTGGGGCAGAATCGGTGATCTCCGAGGAAGGCTTATATCCCTTGAGGGATGTGGACAATCTATCAGTTTTAGGATCTAGAGTAGGCATGGGTGAAGTAGGAGTGATGGGAGATCGGTAAGGTGAGGTAGGTTCTGATTTTTTTTTCCTTAGTGGCTCTAATCCATTCGTAGAAACTACCCTAGGTTTCTTATGAGGGATCTCAAGGTTGGAGGATACTTGGATAAGATCCAAAGCAGGTGGAGGTTTTGCATAAGGCTTGGTTCTTGTGCTCTGGGTACTCTTCCGAAAGGGTCCTTTACCAAATAGATTGGCTCCCCTCTTATTTGTGGGAATGATGGGAAAGTCTTGCTGCATTACTTCTTGGATATTTTTAGGTGTAGGAGCAAGAGAGAGTGAAGGCATTGGGGGGTCAACAATAGGCTTCTTTTGGTCTTTTCTCTTGGTCTTTTTACCTGATGAAGAAGTAGGGATTTCAACAAGCTTTTGGTATTGTTCCGACAAAGAGAGGATTTGTGCAAGGGGGTTTGGATTTCTTGAAGAGGGAGGTTTGGATGGAGAGATAGTTTTTAGGCTAAGTGTATTTTTGTTGGTCTTAACTGTCAAGTGAGGGTTTGTGAATTGGTAGATAAAGTGTTGAAGGAAAATCTCCCTGCGGACAGGTAGATCTCCTCAAAGAGCTAGAATCTTAACTCTAAGACAAAAAGTGCTTATCATGGTCACTGACTTCCTTTTAGGTCTACACAAACTAATGCATGAAGACAAAGGAGGAAAGACATACCTTTTATCAGTGTTTGTCCCTGCACGCTCTGAGTTGAACTCCAATCTTGAGCTCCTCGATAAGCCCTGTAGACAAACAAAGTACAACCACTTTCTATTCTATCAGGATTAGTTCGAAGCAGACCTATCTACTTAGAGACAAATTCATGTAATGTCAAACAAAAATTAGAAAGAAACAAGCCAAGCATATTACATTAATGAGGACAAAACGTTACTTACAGCCATAGATGGAATGTAGCAGTTTCGTCAAGTTCTCCTTGCCTAACCCTTGCTCAAAAGCTCCATGATCAGAATGATGATAGCATCACTGATTAGCCTCCACTTCACTGTGTGTTTCCTATGAGATCATAGGTTTCATGCTTCTCATCCCTTCTCCAAATATCACTTATGAGATCATAAGTTTGGTATCATTCTTCATCCAGCTCCTCTTTTCACCATTAGAAAGCTTGCTTATATAGCCTTGGAGAGGCTCAACCACTTGAGATATAATTTGGGTGAGTTGAGGATTTTCCTCTTTCAGTTAGGGATCTTCCCTAAGATCATGGCTGGACTAGGGATTTGAATCCAACTGCCTTCCAAGAGTGAAAAGATACTTCCCCCATTCTTCTCAACAAACCAACTACTGCTCAGAATAGGCAGCGCTCCCTCAAAAGGGCCATTAGAGCGTTATAGCGCTCCCTAGCAAGGTTTAGGGGGGCGCCAGCACTCCTGAGAGTAGGATTTCTCCTTCAAAAGGGTTGATATAGTGCTATAATGCTCCCGGATAGTGTATAGCGAAGCGCCAACACTCTTGAGAGAGGTATAGGGGAGTGCTCTCCTCCAAAAAGTCAGTTTTTTTGGTTCTTCCAGATGGTAAGAGGTTCATAAGCCCAGTTAACCATTCCTCCTCTTCCAAATCAAGTGTTTTATGTGTGTCAAGTGTCCTTCTCATGTCATTATAGGCATGACATAGGCATCATGATAGTATGCTTTCCTTGACACTTGCGACACTTGTGAGCAAAATGCAACACTTGTGACACTTGTAATGATGACACTTGCGACACTATCGAAGTGAGTAATTTCAATGTGTAACAGATTGCCCCCCAAAGTATGAAGTTAGAAGACAGGAACTGATAACTGAAATGATTTGTAGAATTTCAAGAAAGGATATAGATGCAGAGAACCTGACCAAAGCTGCACACAAACATCCAACAAATATTATGACATGTTTCAAACCCAAGGCAGGCATACCTATGCTTGGGTGATCAAGACTTGCAAGATATGGCCACCATAAAATACACTGCGGATCCATAATTGTATTGATAAAAGGTATAGCCACTGAGGATACAGTGTGGATCTATACTCTTATGACCTGAACTGATCGTAGCCATGATGAATACACAGTGGATCTATGAGATGATAAGACATAGCCACGACCAATACAAAGTGGATCTATGTAACAGTATATGTGTCATTGTTCAAAAGAAATTCCATCGCAACCTGGGCAAAGTACATATCAGAGTGATCACTCAACCCAGGGTCTTCTTACCGATATCCATGTAGTACGAATCTAACCATGTGAATAGATGTCCTAATGTTGAACATGGCAGAAACCACTTGATTACCAGTCAGTGATGTAAACCGTTAACAAGTGTGAGGGAGATCACCATTGATGTCAATGATTCCCAAGGTGACCTAGTACATTCCAACGAATGTGAATGGATGAGATGAAGTCGAACATCCATGGAATCGTTCGATCAGAGGTCAATGATGTAAACCCACTGTTGAACGTGAGGAGGCCTACCATTGAGGCATCCAGGTCCCAAAGTACTAATTGGTTTCTAAGTCTAGTTCCTAGATAATGTGTTGAAGTCGACATGAATACACTCATCGAATAAGGACCTTGATGTATCCCCCATCAATGACATGAAACGAACATAGAGATGTAATTGGTAGATCAAATGAACATGGACTGACACAGGAATTGAGACAAGATACTTGTGATGGTTGAATCTCGAGGTGGATACTTCCCTTGAACACTGAGGCACAATAGCATAAACATGACATGGACCAAAACTTAATGATGCAGTGGATGCTGTGACTTACGTAAGGTGACCCAGAGGAGTGAAAGAAACTTAAAGGATTGGATCAGTGCATAGGTTCAACATATTATAATGCGTGCAAAATACAAACTACCATGTTCAAGGGCGACTCTAAGTGTTACTTGGTAATGTTCTCAAAAAACTGCTTGGCTTGCTTCTTTCAATTTTTTCCCCCATCCAGATAGATGAGTACCTCTTTTTAATTTAACAAGCTCGAGGAATATAACACATGCTCAATAAAACTCACCTTTGGTAAGTTCCTCTTCCTTTATTTAATGAACTAGAAGAAGTAAGGATTCAGTCCCATATGGGCCTGTTGATGTTTGTTTTAACGAGTCCAAAGACAAAAAACTTGAAGGTTTTTCATGATTATAGAGTCTAGAAAAACACTTAAAAGAGAACTCTCTCAGTTCTTTTTTCGTAAAGTAGTCTGATGAGACCGAAAAAGAGATAAACTATCGCTCAACAAACGTTTTCTTCAAATACTTTAACGAGCGTGAAGAGAACAAGGTGCTCGATAATCTTTTCATCTTTAGAGAGTCTGAAAAGAACTTAAAGATGACTCCAGTGTTGTCCTTTTTCGTAATGTTAGTCTCGCGAGGCCGAAAAAGAGATAACTTATCACTCAAAAGATGCCCTTTCAAATCGTTTAATGAGTGGAAAAGGAAGCAAGATCACTTGGAAATATTTTCATGTTTAGAGAGTCTGAAAAGACTTAAAGGAGACTCCAGGGGGTTCCTTTTTCGTGTATCCATACAGGTCCGAAAAAGAGATAAAATTCTACCCAGATGCATTCTCATGTATTTACGAGCACGAGAAATAACAAAGACTAAGCTCGGTATGCCCCCAACTTGAAAATCTAGTGGCTTAACTCCAAAAAGATCATCAAAGGATGGAGACATGCCCTCCAAGCTTCAATTCATTCGTCAAATTTGAGGTTGTCACCAATTTCTCTAGTAGATGAGAAAAAGGAGAAGGGTAGATGAACAGAAGGTTCAAGAGAGGTGACTGTTTAACTTTTAACAAGCTTGACACATGAAAAGAACTATGCTCAAGGCCTCTGTTTCATTATTTAACGAGCTTGCTACAGAGAAGAGAAACTATGCTCCTGGTTTCGTTTGGATCATGTCTTCCAAGAGGATAATGTTGTGGAAGGGTACCATGTCAAAGGATAAAACACGATCATGGCTTCCAGGAGATCTTCGCTGGATGGAAGATAATCACTCGAGAAGGAACACATGTCGAGGGTCACGATAGGAGTAAGGAGATCAGGCTCCAATAATCCTACCAAAGAAATCACCATGTCCACTGTAATAACCATCATTTAATTTAAACTACCATTGAATTAAAACAGAGCAGTAAATTTGAAATTCACTCAATTTAGCATATTCAATCTGATATTTCAATAAATAAAATTTATTAACAATTTAATTCTAAAGATTCATAACTAACCTTAATCTGATGCTGCTTCCTTAGCTTGAATCTGCTCCTTAGCTTGAATCTGCTTCTTAGGACACCCCAAAACCAGCCACCCTACCGACTAGTACGCCTAGCCCTAGGACATCAATGGACGTCCTAGCCCTCCGAGCCCAAAACCTCTTCAGCCCCGGTGAACTGTAAATCCCACTGTAAACTAGCTCTGCCAAAAACTCCAAGTTCTCCCCTCTCCTCGAATGCATGAATCCATCCTCATACTCCTTCTCCACCACCCTTATTCCTCCTTCACTGCCCCTCACATTTACTTCCACCTAACTCATTATTACTCCTTATCCATTTATTAATGCCTTATCCATTCGTTAATTGCCTTATTAATTGTCTTATCCTTTCTTTAAATGTACCCTTTTACGTATTGGTTACGTTATCCCCTTTTTGGGATACGTAACCCCATTTAACCTTATATTTTATTTTCCCCCCTTTGTTTAATACTTAATTAATCAATTACTTAATTAATAATCAAATTAATTATTAACCATTAATTAATTAATAGTCAAATTAATCACTAACCATTAATTTAATACTTAACCAATTAATGACTCACTCAATAATTAATCATTCATTAACCCTTAATTAAAGAGTTAATCATACTTAAGCTAATCATAGTCAAAAATAATTAATTAATAACATATAATTAATTAAGGTTATATAATAATTAATTATAATTTAGCTAATTTTTAGGATTATTTATGAAATTATTCATATTAATAAGTAAAGGGTCATTACATCCACTACCGGATCCAAATCGTCGGAAGTTGAAATCATGGGAGATGATGAAAAATCAACACCAGAAGGGGAGATAGAGTGTATATCTTCCCAGATTTCTTCACGAGGGGGGAGAAAAGAGGATCGGTGATGGTTATTATCCAGAGGTAACTTTTCAATGTGAAACATTTCCGGAATAGATTCATCTGAAGGAAAAGTTGGGGAAATGCAGTCGATTGTAGACAACAAGGAACTCAACTATGATTTCATCGAGGAAATGCTAGGCACCAATAGATGTTGTTCATTCGATGAGGGAGAAGTGGATGGGATAGAAACGTATGATGTTTAAGCTGGACTAAGTGGCACAGTGTCACTTAGTGCATCAAATTCCAACGGACGAGTTACAATCCAAGGGTCAGATGATTCCAAAGATTGATAAGCCGCAGTCGAAATCATATCGACGGTGGCAATATGATGTGTAGCCTGTGGAAGTGGTGTAGGGAAGGTACCCATGAGGCTAGAATCTTTCAGTAAGCCAACACCAATGCTTTCATACGTGATCTTGTGGTCTCCCAAGAAAGGAATATTGTTGGTAGCGGGAACGCGTGCATCGGTCGTAAAGAAATCCAACTGATCAACAACAACAATTTTTCCCTGATCTGGAAATTGGACACATTGGAAAACTGACGAGGCAACGACAGTCATAGCATAAAACCAACTTCTTCCAAGTAACAAGTTGTAATCGAGGGGAGCATCGACCACCTCGACATCAACAGTAACATTTTTTCCACCCAATTGGATGGGCAGGGACTGTAAAAGCCCATGGGGATGAAAACCTCACCCATCAAAGGCACGTAACATCGTTGGGGATTTTTTGAGTGTTGGTGATTTTAAACCTTTCCAACATGCCAAAGACATGACACAAGTCAAGGCTCCGTCATCCAAAATAGTTTGGTGGATTTGTTGATTGTGAACAACAACATCAACTTGGAAAGAAAGTTGGTTGGAGAGTCAAGGCGCATAATTGTCGAGGTTAAACATGATCTGATTGGATGACTCAATATCAACAGCACCACGAGTGGCCAAGAGCGTTCTACGTTGACTGGGGCAATGCTATAGAACTTCCAATGCAGACATAGCGCACGGTGCTTGAGCCAAATCTTCAACAATGTTGTAGTTCTGGGTAACACGTGAACTAGGATTAATGGTGGCTTTGTGGATAGTGCTCTTAGGAGGGTGTAAGATAGAGTCGAACATGAGGTTCTCAATCTGGAGTGGTTCAGGCAGAGGATTAACCGATGGAAGACTAACGGAGAAAGATGATGGATCCAGTAAAGTACCGGCACCATTAGTGTCTTTTCCTTTGTCAAGGTTACCTGGTGTGTCGTATGTCTTAGAGAGAGTGGTCAAATTGATCCCATTAAACATATAAATATGTGCACTCGACGAGGCCTCATCATTAGGACCGCTAGAACTGCCCCCTGGAGAGGGGTTTTGAGCAACCATGGATTGTTGTTGTGGAAAAGGTTGAGTAAGCATAGCTTGTTGTGACTTCCCTTGGAAAATTTTGGCCACTTCATTGCAAAGTGGACAATCTCGAGTGTACTGATCATCACCAAAAATGATACACAGGAATTTCAGTTTTCATTGTGTTTTCTTTTCGGTAGCGGGTGTTTGATTTTTTGGTTGTTCATTATTATTTTTTGATTTATTTTTTGTCTTCTTCTTACCTCCAGATTGTTGTGAAGGGGAACATTGAACTGCATTCACCTCAGAGATCTAAGTTTGGGGGGAGGTAGAGGAGGGTGTAGTCGATTTGGAAAAAGATTGAGTTTTGACGGAACTGATAACACCATCCGCATGAGATGAGGATGATGTCTTAGAAGGATCGATATTATCTCGAGCAGCATTCAGAAGAAAATCATACAAAGTACCAGACTGGGAATAAAACAAATCTAAGTACTGAGCCCGAGTGATGGCTTGTTCCTCTGTGACCGCACCACCCATAGTGACATCGCGAGTGATTGGGGGTAATAGTGATTTAGTAAACCATTCTGCCAATAGTATGTCAGGAATGATTGCCTTGATCATTCTTCGTCGTCGCCTCCACTCATGAATATGGTTAGAGATATGCACAGATTTAGTTTGATGAAGGGAGGTCAAGAGTTCATTACCCATCTCATAGCGAAAGACATGGCAAGAGAATTGAAATCATGAAAAGAAGAACGTGGTAGTTCAATATACCACTTTGTTGTTGAACCAGTAAGTGTTCGTTGGAAAAGATGCAAATGTATAGAATCATCCATGAGGGAGTTTGATGAACACCACAAATGGAAAGTCATCACATGGTTGTTTGGATCTTTGCCAGGGTTTACGTCAAATTTTAGAATATCAAAAGGAAGTTTAGCTAGAATGACTGGCCAAACCGGTGAATGAGAAATAGGATCATTAGTTAACCGAGATAAGTCTGGGAGATCCAAAGTCGCAACGAGAGGTAGTTGTCGGTTAATTTTTGAATGATTCTGGTGCGGCATAGGAACACCAGTAGGGCCATAGAATGGGTTAGGTGGATAGTTGTAACCAGTAGGTCCTCCTACATATGGTTGTTGTTGGCCAAGATAAGAAGGATTCGATGGTGCATGAGAAACATTGGCATAAGCTGATGGGTTCTGAACATTATAGGCCAGGTGATTCATTTTCCCATGAGGAGGATAAACATTTTTGCCTTGAGAATGGTAAGGAGTATATCCTGGGGGCGGATACACATGAAGCCCATGAGGAGGATAAGACTGTGGTCCCAGAGAACTCTGGGTGGTGTTTGGGATGCCGCCTGGATAAGATTTCCTGTAAGATGTTTCGAAAGGGATAGGATTGGATACTCCTCCTGGTGGGTTATTATACAAGTGCCCCCCAACGTGGGGTTGGGAAAAAATGCCTTTTGAAGATACTCCCAAGGATTGTGAAGGGTTTCCAGCAAATGAGGGTTGCCCCCCTGCTAGCGGTGGATGTACGACCGGGGTGTAACTGGCAAACGAGGGTTTCCCTCCAGGAGGAGCATGAAAAGTGGGTTGTCCCCTGAGAGGTGTAGGGATGCCATGGAAAGGTAGTCCTCTAGGAGGGAAAGGTTCGTTGGATGGTGGTTTCCCTCCAGCCGATTGTGTTTGGCCAGCAGGGGTATGCATTCTCGGGTGAGAAGATGTCCCAGCAAGATCATCTGGAACATGTGGAGTTGTAGAGTGAAAGCCTATAGAAACGGGGGTAGATATTGAACCGCTTTGGAGATAAGTAGAGCTGATGAGTCTAGCATTAGGATGGACTTGTGCTGGTGTGACAGTAGGGTTAATAACCTAATCGACTAGGTGATTCATGGTTTGACCGGATGGTCCTGTTTCACTAGGAGGGTCACGAGGATGAAAGGGTTGTCGAATAGATTCGAAATGTTCATAGATATCGTGTCCCGATGAATTCCTCCATACAGAATGAGTAGGTGTGGGATTGGTTTCTACTGTAGTGCTAGGACGAACAGGAGTCCTATACTTGTCACCAAAGATTGGTTCTGTTGATCCCATATATGTTTCGGTGAAAATCCTCTCCGGTAATTGTGGGATATCTTCATTTATGAAGTTCCCAAGGGAGTCTAAACGACCCAAAAGTGGTTCGAGAGGGGTTACTGACACAGATGTAGTGGGATTTTCAACCATGACCAAAGCACCTTCGGAGATATCTAATGGAGGAGAAATATCACTTCCAATGTCATATTGATTTTCTACCTCTCTACGGTAGTTGTCTTCTGGAGGGTTAGGAGGTAAGGGTTGATAGCCTTCCAGAGGTAGCCCTTACATCCTACAAGATTGACGAAGAACTTTATCATCTACGAGCTCAATGGTGGAGAAAAATAGAACACACTGAAAATCTAGGGCCAACTAACAAAAAGAAACAACATGCGCTAATAAAATCTAGGAATCAACCAAGCAAACAAAACTTCTCTCGATGATCGCACTAGTTGGTGATGAAATCCAATGTCACGTGATCAAGTCGAGAAGGGGCTAGGATATGGTGGAACAGTTACAATGGTGACCTGCTTAACGGACTTTCACCTTGGTGCAAGATTCCATGCAATAATTGTGGATTTACCCTCCAAGGAGCTGTAGTGAGTTTGACCAATGTCTGTTCCAGGTACAGTGAGACTTACCTTCACCATCACCTTGTGTAAGTACCTAAATATTATGGCAACTAAAGACACTAATTCGCAGTGAATCCTTGGGTGGGTACAGTCGACAGTCTGATCTGAAACGTATGGGTAGGATAACAAGTCCGAAATCAACCCGAGAGGCTCCCACACATAATCGTGGGTATACCTCCAAGCGACCCCCAATATACGATCTGACCACTACAAACAGTTGAACCATGGAGGGATAATCTCCGTAATTCACCCGAATGTGACCTTGTGTGTAACCCCTGTGTGAGAGGGGGATCCCAGAAAACCAATACGACAATTGGATTTGACTCTCCCTAGCTTAGGATGCTAATATTTGTTTCAAAAAAATTTGGAGAGTTGTACTCATAGCCTAATCCAAAGTGCTAACCCTAGTCTACTGTTGGTGGAAGATTCTAAAAACAAAAATGTTCTAGATAATTTTTAATTAGCGTTCGTTTTACAGCTGTTCTTTACTCAAAGGGTGTGTGAAAGTGAAATTGATGGAATGAGGACTTGATTCCCAAAAAATGCATGAAAGATGATAAGCAATCATTTCTTTTCAATGAATTCCTATTTAAGGGAAAGAGAAGGAGTCATTTTCACTTTCAAACACTAATATGAAATGTTCTCAATTAATTGGATCTCAATCGAATCCAATGCAATGCTAAAACATTTTCAAAAATGCTTTCTAATATGCAAACCAATCACTGATATGTATCTTTGTCATTTGTATGCGAATGACAATTAATTCAATGTAAAAACTTCTCTTACCAACTACCCTTTCAGATCAAGGAGATTTAGACAAGCATGATCAGTTTTCGCACACACGACACACACCCTCTTCCTGTGATTGAAACAAGAAGTAAACAGAAAAAAAAAGATAACAAAGCAAAATCAAAAAATTCACACAAAAAAGAGATGTTTAATAACAACAGCCTCAAAGAACCAAACAAGATAATTCACATATTTCTGATGCCCTTCACCAGAGTTCCCACTCAGTCGGATAGGAGAGTGGATTGATTTCAATCTCTCAACAGCAAAAACTCAAAAATAATGAAGAAGGCCACCAACTCTGAATAGAAAAGTGCTTATTTCTCAGAAGGAGGGATGTCAAAGTTCAATGGAAAGAAGCATTGAATCACAAAGAATCTCAACAAGTGAAAAAACAGGGTCTGGACCTCAGAAAATGTAATTTTTGAAAAGATTTTGTGAAAAAATGGGTTGGCGCTCTAGTGTAAGGGACACCAAGGCATTATAAAGCTCTTTCTAGCACCTTTAGGGAGTGTTGGCACTCTGCTAACATGGGCATAGTGGGGCTGGGCTTAAAAAACTCATAAAAATGTCCAAAAACCCAAAATTTCAATCAAATTATGACAGTCAAGCTGAATGTGATGCGGTAAAGAGTCAATCAGCATGTGAAATCAAACAAATGGGGTGAATAAGTCTGAAAACAACAAACGGTAAGACACGTTCTATGAAGAATACCCAAAACTGAAAAGTTTCAATTCATCCCCAATGGAGTCGCCAGTTTTTGTTGAAGGAAAATCTCCCTGTGGACAGGTAGATCTCCTCAAAGAGCTAGACTCTTAACTCTAAGACAGAAAGTGCTTATCATGGTCACTAACCTCCTTTTAGGTCTACACAAACTAATGCATGAAGAGGAAGGAGGAAAGACGTACCTTTTACCGGTGTTTGTCCTTGCACGCTCTGAGTTGAACTCCAATCTTGAGCTCCTCGATAAGCCTTGTAGACAAACAAAGTACAAAAACTTCCTATTCTATCGAGAATAGTTCGAAGAAGACCTATCTACTTAGAGACAAATTCATGTAATGTCAAACAAAAATTAGAAAGAAACAGAACAAGCATATTACATTAATGAGGACAAAATGTTATTTACAGCCATAGATGGAATGTAACGGTTTCATCAAGTTCTTCTTGCCTAACCCTTGCTCAAAAGCTCCATGATCGGAATGATGATAGCTTTGTTGATTAGCCTCCACTTCACTATGTGTTTCCTATGAGATCATAGGTTTCATGCTTCTCATCCCTTCTCCAAATATCACTTATGAGATCATAAGTTTGGCATCATTCTTCATCCAACTCCTCTTTTCACCATGAGAAATCTTTCTTATATAGCGTTGGAGAGGCCCAACCACTTGAGATATCATTGGGGTGAGTTGAGGATTTTCCTCCTTCAGTTAGGGATATTCCCTAAGATCATGGCTGGACTAGGGATTCAAATCCAACTGCCTTCCAAGAGTGAAAAGATCCTTCCCCCATTCTTCTCAACAAACCAACTGCTGCTCAGAATAGGTAGTGCTCCCTCAAAAGGGCCATCAGAGATTTATAGCACTCCCTAGCAATGTTTAGGGGGGCGTCAACACTCTTGAGAGTAGGAGCTCTCCTTCAAAAGGGCTGATACAGTGCTATAATGCTCCTGAATAGTGTATAGGGGAGTTCCAACACTCCTAAGAGAGGTATAGGGGAGTGCTCTCCTCCAAAAACTCAGTTTTTTGGGTTCTTTCATATGGCAAGAGGTTCATAATCCCAGTTAACCATTCCTCCTCTTCCAAATCAAGTGTTCGATGTGTGTCAAGTGTCCTTCTCATGTCGTTATAGGCACGACATAGGCATCATGACAGTATGCTTTCCTTGACACTTGCGACACTTGTGAGAAAAATGCGACATTTGTAATGATGACACTTGCGACACTATCGAAGTGAGTAATTTTGATGTGTAACATAAAGGCATCCCAATTTTCCCCTATTTCTCTAGTTCGAAAAGAACAAGGAGTTTGATCAAGCCATGGTGGAAGAGACCATTGTGGGGGTTAGTCACATTCTTCCTCACTTGAGAAGACATCTTCTCCAATCTTTTGAGAAAATAGAAGGGGAAGTTCAAGGTTTTGTTGAACAGAAAATGAGCCAGCAATCTAAAATCACAAGCTTTGAAAGTAGAGTATCTACCTTCACATGTAATTAACCTTGTGATGATGATGAGGGGGTTTATCAATTCTGCATTTTTCCACTCCTTATCTTAGCCTTTTTCTATTGAAATTCTCTCGAGTTCGAGCTTAAACACCCTGTTATAACTTGTGCACGACAATTGGTGGTTTTTGAACCATCTCTCTCCCATTCTTGGGAGCTTTGTTGCTGCAGAAATGGACTCTTCTATGACTTCAAAGGTAATATACCCTACATGTGTTGTCTTACCATCAAAACCAAGGGAGAATTACATGGAGAGGTCGTCATCATGGCACTTCAAGCTAGACAAAAATGTCCCCCCAGCCTGTGTGCAAAAACACTTCTCTGCACTATGCAAATTCGGGAATGGAAAACAAGTCTACATAGGAGGAGGGTTTGTATCTCCTAGGCATTGTGATAGAGTTGAATTTTACCAGGAAAGGGTGTGATCGAGCCAAGAGATGGCACAAACTAGGCATGGTCTGAGAACGATTTGAACAGGGGACGAATTGGTAGAGGTTGGGCATGATTCCTTAACACAGGGAAGAGAAAATGGCAAGGGAAAATGGAGATAATGGTTGCCCAACCTGATTTTGAATGCACTCATCATGGAGTACGTTGCACACATGTGCGTGCGAGCGGCCATGTGTGGGAAATTTGAATTCAATGGAATGCTTTTGGGTAATATAATGATGCGTAGTTAGATCAATGTCCAAGTCTTTTGACTTGGACACTTGATCATAAACATCTGAAGCATCTACAATCAATGTCTGCAACCAATTCAATTAAATGTAATTGAGTTCTGGTTACCTGGAATCTAGGACACTTACTGGTGTGTAACTCACATGACACTTCGTTCGGCACCTCAAACAACATCTCATATGGCCCCTCATATGGTACTTCATCTGGTACCTCTATGTTAAGTGCATTTTCACCTCTTATAATGGATAGCCTACAAATTTGAAGTGTTTTTGAAAATCACAGTGGTAAATGAGCAGAGGCAGAATGCTCCATGCTCACTCAATATTCTTGCATATGACATATAATGTCAAAAACCTACAATGAACATGTTATAACAAGCATAAAAGTGTATTGTCAAACCTAGAATATGCAGCTTGTAATGAAACGATAAACTAATAAACAGTGGTCTGTTAAGTATGTGTTTAGTAATTTATAGCACACAAGAGTTAAGCATTTCAAAATTATCATGAATATCTATGTAATAACCTGTATCATGGTAATAATACAACAATTCTTGCAAAGAATTATTTCTCTAGGCAATGATCATTTGTCAGCTCATGAACCCCTCCCCCGCACCTAAGTATTGTGACACCTCATAATCAAAAGTATAGGAAGCCAGTCAGTATCCCCTAATAGCCGAAGATTTATAGTATGTCAAGTGTAAAGATAAAATTTCACAGATTGTTCTGATGAGATAGTTAGGAGATGGCCCCACCTATAGGATAAGATATCCTATATATAGATAAGAAGAGGTAGGCAAGAGAGTTTCAAGATATTCTTAGAGTTATTCTCCAATAGGAAGTGTATGAGATTCATTAACCTTATCCTAACCACACATATTTCATGTCATCTTTGTCTGCAAGTAATGTCATACATCAGGACAAGTTTAAATTTATTATTTATTTTTGTCAGATTATCATCCTCTCTAGGTAGAATGCCCCACTACCAGCAAGCCTATTCAATACTCAGATGGGTTTACCTAGTCATAACACAGGCCGATACCTGCTGCCAATAGACCTATTCAGTATCCCAATAGGTTATCCTCTTAAACCCTCAGAGATTGGCCCTCCATCCTTTAAGATTTTAGTATAATATTGTTTATGCAAGAGGATGGGGGAACATCTCTGAAAACAACTTTTTCTTTCTTTCTTTTTTCTTTTTTTTAAATTGGGATGGTATTTATGTTAGAGGATGAATTTCCCTTATATTAATTAGTGATCGTCCCGATGTAAGCGATACTTAAGCGGACGTGGCCTATATAAAGATATGATATAATCAAGCTATTTAGTGTGTAGTGGATGGTACCATTGAGAAAGAACATAAAGGTATCTCTACACTCAACTCACATTCTTCCTTTGTAGTTATTGTGATGTTTCCATGGCTAACTACTAGTTAGACCTCCTTATTACTCTTTCATAAAGACACTTGTCTCACTTACTCAGGTTTCTTGGAAAAACTGTACAAGAGACCTCTAGGCTTGATAGTTATGGTATCACTTCCTTATACAGTGGTGAAGAGTTTCGAGAGAAACTACTTTAGAATGCCTGAAAAAATGAGAATGTTTGCAAAAACATGGCTAATTACAGTAAGTCAATATTCATTTTGATGCTTTAGCAAACACAAAATTCAAGTGTAACAATTTTTGAAGAAAGATCCTTGAAACTGTGTACTTCTGGTGAAATAAATACTTACTAGAATTGCCTTATTAAAAAAATTCAAAAACTATTTACATATGTACAGTAGGAAATTCAGAAAAAATTTCAAGAACAAGGGGGGACTTCCCCATTTACTAAGGCCAATGCCTTGTCAGCTGCCATGACCTGTAGAAAATCCTCTCTACAAATGGGCTTATGATAAAATTTAAGTCGATGTCCATTTACCACAAAGGAGACAAGTCCATCATCAATTGTTTTAACTTTTACAGCTCCATTGTCATATACAGTGTCTACCTCGTAAGGGCCCAACCACCGAATTGTGAGTTTTCCTTTGAAGGTTTTGAATTGGGAATCAAACAATAGGGCCCAATCACCAGGCTGGAAGCGCTTCTTCTTAATAAACTTGTTATGCCACTTGCTCCTCTGGTTTTGGACTAATATTCTCCATTGGATTCCATCTTGCCTTATTTTATCTAACTCATTCAATTGTAGGGATCGTTTCTTCTGAGCCTCATCTAGGTTCAATCCTAATTCTGCGGCAATATATAAGGTCCTTACTTGGAATTATATAGGTAAAAGTACTTGTTTCCCGTACACTAGCTCATAAGCGGTATGCCCAGTGGTATTTCTCCAGGTAGTCTGATATGCCCACAAAGCCTCTTGGAGCCTATTAGCTCAATCTCGGTGATGTAACTGAATAGTCTTGGTCAAGATGGCTTCCAGAACTTTGTTTTTGGATTCTACCTGAACATTGGATTATGGGTGGTATGGAGAATATTTATGGTGTTTAATCCCATATTTCTCTGTTATCTCTTTCATCAACTTGGAAGTGAACTGAGTGCCTTGGTTGATAACAATTTCATGAGGGACACTGAAGTGGGTAAAGATGCCTTCATATATAAATTCGACAACATACTTCTCTGTAACCCTGAATAGGGATTTTTCCTCTATCCATTTGGTGACATAGTCCGTACAAACCAAAATATAGTTCTTCCTACGGGACATGGGTGAAATTGGTCCTACAAAGTCAAGGGCCCATTTTTTGAAGGGTTCTATCATAACTTGGGCACACAAAGGCATTTTGTCAGCTAACGTAGGTCTTCGTATCCTTTGGAAACTATCACAACTTCTCACATATTTGGCAACATCTTTGAAAATGCTAGGCCAATAGTAACCTGAATGTAGCACCTTATATGTTGTACGTTTTTCAGAAAAGTGGCCACCACATGGTCCATCATGATAGCTTCATAGTATATCAGGTACCTCATCCTCTTGGACACATCTATGAATAATCAAATCAGGACCCGTGCAAAAAATATCATGACCAAACCAAGAGTAATTGGCACTATGTGTAATAATTTTCTGCTTTTCATGAGGTGAAAAATGAGACGGTAATTTCCTAGTGGCCAGATAGTTTTCCATCTTTGAAAACCATGGGGTATTGATAGAAAGGGAAAAGAGGTGCTCATCTGAGAAACTATCATCTATAGGGATATCATCATCCTCATTTTTTATTCGGGAAAGAAAGTCATCTACTACATTATCCTTTCTAGGTCGGTCAAGCACATTGATGTTAAATTCTTGCAATAATAAAAGCCACCTGGTCACCTGACCATTAGTTATAGGTTTATTCATGAGGAACCTAATGGCAGAATGATCGGTACGTACAAATACTTCATAACCTGTAATGTAATGACGAAGCTTGTTAATAGCATGAACAACTACCAAGAATTCTTTCTCGGTAACCGTATAGTTTAATTCAGCAGGGGACAAGTTCTTGCTCACAAAATAAATGGCATAGGACTGTTGGACCTCTTTCTGCCCTAATACCCCTCCTATTGCAGCGTCGGAGGCATCAATTGATATATGAAATGGGAGAGTCCAATTGGGCCCTCTAAGAACTAGTGCCACAGATAGCTTAGCTTTCAGGGTTTCAAAGGCAGTTTGACACTGCTTAGTCCAAACAAAATCAACATCTTTCATTAGTAATCCAAACATAGGTGCAAAAATATTTGTAAAATTTTCAATAAACCGCCGATAATATCCGACATGTTCAAGAAATCTTCTCACCTCTTTCTGAGTCTAGGGGGGTGGAAGTCTGATGATGACCTCAATCTTTGCAGGGTCAACTTTTATCCCTTCAGATAAAACATGATGTCCTAGAACCACTCCTTCAGTTAACAACATTTGTCATTTTTTATGACTAAGGGATAGGTTCATTTCCCTGCATCTGATGAGGACCTTTTCTAAGTTTTCTAAGGCTTCCTGGTAAGTGTTTCCATAGACTGTTAAGTCATCCATGTAGACGTCCACACAATCATGAATACGATCGGAAAATATCCCTAATACTACGTGTTGAAAAGTGGAAAGATAATTACACAATCCAAATGGTAAGACCCTATAGGCATAGGTTCCCCAAGGACAAGTAAAGGTAGTCTTGTCGTAGTCCTCAGGTGCTATAAGTGTTGGAAAATATTGAACAACCGTCAGATTTGTAGAAGTTGCGAGAGAGATAAGTCATTTGGAGATTCGGGGATCGGGACTTTGAAATGTCCAGTTCACTTGACAACGAAAACCTCGAAATCGCGATATGTGATTTCATGATTTGATCACAGCCGTTAAATCAAGCAGCGATCGGGACCATCCACGTGTAGACAGGGGGCTTCATCGGAGAATCGGGAATCGGAGTTTCACGAGTCTCGTGAACAATGACAACGAAAACCCTGAAATCGCGATATGCGATTTCACGATGAAATCGCAGCCGTTGAGCCAAAAACTACATCTGAACCGTTGATCCAACTCACGACAGCAGACCACGTCAGCAAGGGACACATGGCACAACCAGGGAATGACAGGTGTCAGGCAGATTCAACACTTCAGGCACATGTAAGTCATGAATCAGAGTGACACGTGGCGGGATATAACACGTGTCAAACCACGTGTGATGTCAGCAGAGGCATCGATGATCGGGACTGTCCATCAGAGGGACAGGTTTCGAAGATCAAGGCACCGTCGGAATATTGGACATCGGGAAATCTGAGTTCCTGAGGTCGAAGGAAACGAGAAATCGAAAGTCCCGAAATCCCGAAGGGATCGGGACTGTCCATATGAGGGACAGGTGTCGGAAATCAGGAGCGAGTCGGCATATCGCCAATCGGGAAATCGGAGTTCCCAAGGTCAAAAGAAACAAGACATTGGAAGTCCTGAAATCCCGACACAATCCGGACCGTCCATCTGAGAGGACG
>JASDQU010753760.1:10387-22475 GCA_032191745.1 Picea mariana
GTTTTTGAAAGGTCATGTAAAATAATGATAGAAGAAGGGAGAATGGAAAAACAACAATATTACATACACAACTCCAATGGGTAGGGTGATGTTAAAGTAATTTGAGGCTCGATATCCCATGGTGTTAAAAACAAGTATTATAACAACTAAGAAGCCATTCACATAGGTTGAGATGTGAAACAAGAAAATAGGGTCAACCTAAGGAGTCAAGGGAGGAAATGCATTGTCAACTATGCAAGAACGAGGAGGTAGAAATTGAACAACGTTTTCTCCTATGGTGCACAACATACTTGCAAATCAAGTAGAGGTCAAATTTGCATATCAGACACTGAGGATGAGCATTTTAGGATGATATAGTTAGAGGTATAGCAATGTTAGTTGATAAAATAATGTAGGCATGAAGGGTATGGTTGATCATAGAGTCAACGGGGAAACCAACACTTGATGTGCAATGAAGGGGACCAAATTCAATAGAGCAAACTAAGTCCATGATTTGGGTCCCACTAGTACACCACTAGATCTAATTATCATACTTTATTAATTTAATCTATTGGAAAATATCGCACAAGATGTAAAAATTGTTGTTCCATATATCCATGTTATCCTAAGGACGATTTAATAAAATATATTTTTATTTATCTATTTAGATAGGTTGTGGTTTTCTATAAATTATTATTGTTTCCATTATTGAAAAGGAAACAAATAATAAAAAGAAAAACATTTAGTTAGTTCCCTCTCCTCCTTGGTGAGGATCCATAGTACTTCCCCCCCACCTGCCAAAAAAAAAGAAGAAGAAAAGAAGTTGTGATCCAAACTCCTTAAGTGTGAGTTGAAAAGTATTATATGTGGGGTTGGGTTCATGTTGAAAAGTCTTCTCTATTGGTCCCAATCCTAAACTTGCAACATGGCCTTCAAGTGAGCATGTCATGCAATTGTATTGACGTATTTTGGGTGAAATTAATCCCATTCTTTTAGAAGCTACATGATTGGAATTGTTTGAGCATGTGTTGAAAAGTCTTGTATGGGGCTTGGTTCATGTTGAAAAGTATTTTATGCAATGATTGGTGTTGAACTTGCAATATGGCCTTCATGAGATCATGTTGCACGGTTCTCTCAAGGTATGTTAAGTGAAATTAATTCAATCCCCTTAGAAGTTCCAGGATCTAAACTCCTTGAGCGTGTGTTGAAAAGCCTTCTCTATGAGGCTCGGTTCATGTTGGAAAGTCTTCTCTGTGGGACACAATGCTAACTTACAATATGTATTTCATGTGAGCATGCCACATTATTGTTTCAAGGTATACATAGTGAAATTAGTCCCATCCCCTTGAATGTGGATTACCCTTAGAAACAACAAAAGTGCATTTTGTAGCATTTTTAATTATAGTCATTTTGGACGACATATTTCTCCCAATCTAAGGGCTACTAAAAGTATAATTTGAGATAAGAGTTCCATTGCATGGGAAGTACTTCAAGAGATTGTGAAAAAACATCTCACATTGTTAAATTGAAAACCTACCTTAAAGTTCTGAGATCCAAACTCCTTGAACATATGTTGAAAGTCTTCTCTATGGGACAGATTCATGTTGAAAAGTCTTCTCTATAAGATCATTGTTAAAATTAAAATATGGATTTCACAACTGTTTCAAAGTATGCTAGGTGAAATAAGTTCCATCGTCTTAGAAGTTTTGGAATCCAAACTTTGAACTTGTGTTGAAAAGTCTTCTCTCAAAAGGTTGGATTGTGTTGAAAAATCCCATGCATAGTGCCCATTGGTAAATTTGTAGTATAACCTTCACATGAGCATCCCGTGAAATTGTTTAGAGGTATACCAAACAAATTACTCTCATCCCTCAAAGTGTGTTGGTACTTGTGCCAAAGGGAAATTTTTTCTTTTAAATCATCAAAGGTTCCATGGAGGGTATGGTTTACATTTGGCCACTTACATCCTTCCATCCGTAGCTGGAATTTCAAAACTAAATAGTCTGTCAGTTTTGACAACTCCAATATCCGTTATACCCGTTTTAACGAAGAATATTGAGGGTTATAAGAATTAAACCGTATTTATTTTATGGGCAAAGGGAAATTTTCTTGTAAAATTCCATCCTTTATATATTTATTTAGCTCGGTGGGAAATGACATTTTAGGGTTTCTCAACTCGAATCCTAAATCTAGGAGACTACAACCAAGGAAGGATAGATAAATAGAGGCGAATGTGACACAAACGAAATCAACATAAATAGACATTGGCACTATAATTTGTTCCAAATCCAAGCATATGCAGAAATTTTGTTGCAGTTATCGTTGAGAGTGTGCCATGATAAATAACGACGATGAAGGAAAATATGAGAATTTGAATAGTGCAATTTTATCTTCATCTCTAGGATAGTCTGAGATGATATTAACATTTACTAATAATGTTTTTTGATCTTTTTGGAGATACACAGTGTGCAATATTATGAATTGTCCAATGGGACTGTTGTGTGCAATATTATGAATTGTGAATAATAAATTTTATAGGGAAAGGGAGATCAATTAATAGTAATTTTCTTGTTGGAGACGATGGAGTGCAATTGGATAGTTTGCGTAACAATTTCCTAATAAATCAAGAGAATAGTAGTTCGACGTGTCAAAGGAAGATAATACTATTTTTGCCATGCATTAGTTATGGGATTTTGTTGCTAGGGTTTCATTGGACCAGAAAATGTTACTATTTCAGAAGCTATCAAAATTAGATTTGAAGGCCATGCAATTTTAATGGAGATGATTCCACAATATCTCAAGGATGTGATCTGCTAGCTCAAATTATGAAGATAACAACAAACAATTTGAAAGGTCAACGAAGGCAAAGGGTCAGTTCCACTAGAAGAACATAGAACATGCAAAGGAAATTATGATGGTGCTAGGTTACTTAGTTTAATTTTTATAAATTTTATTTTAATTTTAGATTTAGTTATAATTTTATTTTTAGATTTTAATTTTGTTTTATTAGTTTGATTATTTTATATTTATTTTTATAAATCTTAGTAAAATTTTGTTTAATCTAAAAATAAATTATTGGTTGGATTGTAGATTGAAAATAGAGATTTGGAGCTAAGATCAAGGAGAAGAAAAACAAACTCAAGGGGATATAAAAGGAGGATAAGAGCTTCAAAGGAAAGGAGGAGATTAGAGGCTTGGCAATCTAGTTGCATTTTTTATGAAGCCCTTAGGGAAATTGTAGTTCTGTGAGACACCGAAGAATAATTTATTGAATTCATTGATCATTTTAAGCAGAGCTTTGTCTTATTTCTATTTCTTGTATTAACCTTCTCAATTTCTCATAAGTGTTCTTTTCTTTCATAATTTGCAATGAGATTTATATAGTTTCAAGATAGGAATTTGATATGACCACCACTTCTATCATATATGATGTAGTCTTATTCAATAGGAACATATACATATGCTTGCAAATTATTTAATCCAAGTGTATCAATGTTGGATTCATAATTTATGCCTAGCCCATACACTTAATCTTTTGTTAGATTCATCATTTGAGATGCCCAAAAAACCATCCTTTCTTCATTTGAGATTTGTAGAGATTGTTTTTTCTCTCTATATTGTTTGAGGTTTAATAGTATTCTTATCTCTTCCACCTTTCACTATTAGCTTTTGTGCTCTATTGGATAAAACTGTGCCCAATGAATTAGGCTTTGGTCTGATAGGACTACAATTTCTTAATTCAGTCATCTGTCATTTTCTATTAAACCTTGCCTGCCTAATTATCCCATTCTTTATATTTCACATCTGGCATCCTATGCTTAATTGTTAGAACTGCTTCTTAGTGACAATGGGCAACTAGTGTTCTTAAATCATATGAGAGAACCCTCTCTGGTCCAAGAGCCATCTTGTGGCCTAAAGTAGGTTCAACGATGTCTTGGCATGGTTTATAAATAGCTAGAAACCATCTCAAGTTACAATAGGACACATACGTGGAAAAATGGTTCTCAGTGGATAGGGGAGAATATTGACCAGAGATAAACATTTCAGAGGCGGGTTGATGAGATTGTTGAGGCCATGTAGATTGCATCTTAGAGACTAAGTTATTAGATTTTCTAATTTATTTTGTAGATGTTAATTCAAAGAAATTATAAGTTGAACTACATGACCTTCTGTCACTAATAGACCACAAATAAGAACCAATGATAGAGAAGAGTTTAATATGCAACATGAAATACTTATGAGATAAGTGGTTAAGATTTGACTTGGTGAAATGAGTTTTTCCCTGAAGGATAACATTGTTGGCTCTGGTGAAAATGCGGTGGAGATGTGCAATTTCAGGGTGTTTGTCACCATTAAATTTTTATTGTGTGAAATCGAGATTTCAAAATCTAGCAGAGTGCTAAACCATTTTGGAAGCCTGATAAACAAGGAAAGGGGATAAATATGGCAGGGAATGGCTAAATCTGGAAGGAGCGTTATGCTGATTGGGTCCGAAGTATCGTGGATCGTGAATTCTTGAGATCAACGATCGATAGCGATTGCGGGGGGGAAAAGCTGTGTAGGGTTTAATCTTGAAGGGCGGTCCCGCAATTTAAACCGCAGTTTTCTCTTGGAGGTACGTGGCATCACTAGGTGCATTGCGGAACGAAAGACAGGTTGCCTCAAAACTACTTTCTCATACCCCCGCAAAAGAGAAAAGTATAAAAGGACCTTTAGTCATTTATTTTATTTGATTATTATTTTGAACACTGGACCGTTAGAACCTTGGCATGACCACCGTCTTCCACCTGCAGCTCAACAGTACACCAACTGTGCACCATTTTCGCCTGTTTATAGGTATTTACACTGTAACAATGGAGCCTATTATAAACTTAGTAACATAACAATATCCTATGGAAAATGAAGAATCCCTAATTGACAGAGACGCAAATGTTTTTTATGTCGAAATCACTATTTCCCCTATCTCTGTGTCCAGAAGAAATGTATCTGATAAAGTAGGAAGAAGTATACTGTTCCTTGAAGTAGTCTAGGCCACCATAGTACCTTATGTTGTCGAAACATATTTTCCATTTCCTGAATTTGTAGGCTGGTGCGCCAAACAATACTCTCATGAAGAAAGAGTAGTTTTGAATAAACAAGGGTTCCTGGTCTTGTGTAGGATAGAAAGGCTGTCAATTCGAGAATCCCTCAGCATACCAGAGTCTTTTTATGTAAAATCTAAACCATTCGATGAAGAGAAATTGATTAGGGTATATAGAGAGTGTTCATAAGAGGTTCGAAGTCTGTTTTTGCAGCAAATTGTCAAACCTGAACAATTTTATGAAAGTATGTCCTTGCCTATGAATGTAGATATAATGGTCATCGAGGTCAAGTGGGTCTGCTCCTTATTGAGTCATATTTTAGGTTTAGACAGTGACAAGTATGTGGTCGAGGTCATGCTCGGTTTCCTTCTGACCTTTTTCAAGTCAAAACTTGGTCTGTCAGTCGATAACAACTTTGATCAATTCCTAGCTGATACTATTCATAAACAACTAGTGAATTTTCACTCCCTGAGACATTTTAGATACTACACTTATCTGTTGAAAATTTTCTTGGAAACAAAAAAGAGAGAATTTCCTGAAGCAACATTTGTGCCAACTGAATGTAAAAGAATTACATTACTTATTTTCATCAACAAGGTCATGTCCAGAGTTTATAATTTGATTTTCAATACCAACCTACCTAGAGTTTTGGATGACATGGGAAGTTATCTAAAGCCAAATCCAGAGAACAGAGTGGGAGATTGGGTATTATTTATGCATTCAACAGTAATCTAGGTTTATGGTTGTCATGAAACCCCTTACCTATTGCCCATTTTCTTAACTCCTAAAATATTTTCCATTGAATTCATCAGGCAGAGAATTACATTTGAAACATAGCATTTCCTAAAGTTACATAGAGCCTCCAACCTTAAGTTTCCTTTTTTCATTGGCCCCTTTTTTGTCAAATCCAGATCATGTTTATCTCAAGTTCAAGCAAAGCTCGTAGAGTTTGGTTTTGCACAGTTACAGGGAAGAAGATATGATCCACATCAGATCATATCCAAAAGAAGACAAATGAACAAAAGTGTTCCTTATGAGCATGAATATGTTGAAGGTTTTGACAAGCTAGCTAATCTAGAAGTCTGTGTTGATATATAAACAACTCTACAACTAGTTCAAACACAACAAATGGAAGTGGCCCTGCAGCCAATCCAAACTCAACTAGCTCCTCAAAAGATTATGATCAAAATTCTTAAAGCAAGTGTTTACAGTAAGAGAAGCAGTTCAAAGGCCATGAACATCAGTGACCAATAGACTATCCCAAATAAGATGAAAGTTACATAGCCAACACAGAATGTGGATTTAGAAGAGGAAGAATCTAAGGATAAAGAAAATCAAAATATGGTGGAAAGTGGTACTAGCACTACAGTGGCTAAAGAAAGAAATCAACTCCACAGTGAAATCATCTCAAGAACCTTTAGCAGTAAGAAATACATCTTTGATAAAACATCTGAGTCAATTTACCAGTCTAGAGAAGATTTGGCAAAACAATATGGTGATAAGGGAAATACAACTTTGGGTGAGATGGGGGATTTAGTCCCTGAAGTGGAAAAAGTATCTCAACAAAAATATTCTTTGTTCACAGTAAGAGATGTTGAAAAGAGGACCTTTAACAATGCATTTGCAGAAGAAGACAAAATTTCTGAGATAAAGATAAAATATGACAAGATAAGTGCCCCATACAAGGTCAAATTCTATAAGAAGACTAGTGACATGTTGTATTCTGATTACTTGAGTTTAAACTTGAAAAAATCAAAACTGTCATCTTATATAGAAAAATTGGAAGGACAATTAAAGAAAGAAAAGGCAGCTAACAGAGCTTGGAAAACTCAAGTTAAGAGGTTGGAGTTTGAGGGTTCCCAAGGAATGAAGTCTTCATTAGAGGAGAAAGACAAAATAATTCAAATCTTGAAGAAGAAATTGAAAATGCCCGCTACAAAGCATCCACAAACAACATAGTTAGTAGTTCTAGAATAGGAAAAAGAAACACTTCATCAAAAGATTCTAGACTACAAAGCTAAAGTGTTGTAGCTAGAAAAAGAAAAGGTGAAATGGTCACAGGAGTAGACATAATTGCTAAACAAGGCTGTAGTTTCATCTCATACTACAGAAATTGGGTCAAATACTGAAGGAATTGTTGAGGCTATGTCACAAGTTAGCTTGAAAGAAGGAGAAATCAAAGAACTGAAAGGAAGCATAGAGAAATTGAAGCAGGAATTGCATACAAAGGATGAAAGGATAATGCAATTTCAAAAGTAGAATGCAGTCCTGCAAGAGAGAATAAGTAAATTGAAAGTAAATTTAAGGGGTAAAGGTCTATTGCAGGGGGCCAAGCATATCATCTGGGACTCTATAGTTGCTGAAGTTTCCAAATTCAGATCATATTTGAATTTCATTAGTGATAAAGACAACATAGCCATTACAACCAGACATAGGTGCACTGTTGTGAATGAAACTTTAGCAAAAAACCATCATACTGGCCCCAAAATGCCATAAATCTACTCAACTATGTTCCTATTGTAGATCTTCAAGCCATTGGAGTTAAAGAGAGAACCACATTGATTATTTGGGCCAAGAGGGTTATTTATAAACATAACCTTTTGAAATCAGTTCAAACTAAAGCAACACAGATGGAGCAGAGTGTGCAGGAGTTCAAATATTTATTTGAAGAATTGTTTACCAAAGGCCTTCCACCATTTTGGGATGGCAAGGGAAAATTGTATGATCAAGAAGAATACAATACTCATTTGACCTAGTCTAGAATGGATAATTCTAAGTTTGAAACTCTGGAGGAGAATCTGAAGGGAACCACTTTAGTTGAACATCTGATTACAAACTTTGAAATCCTAAACCAGTTCAAAGCAGTTAAGCTGGGACTGCCAGTCATGTCATATGCTTCTTGCATTGACTTGGATATTCTGATAAAAGAAATGACAAATTACGACATTCCTTCTGATTTGCAATGGAAGGAAATAGTCCGACTGGGTAAGACAAAATGCAGTTTTCCAGGGCCCAGTAAGACAAAAAATCATATGAAGGATCAAAGTAGAGCTGAATGGCGAAGAAAAAAGATCAAGTTGCCGAAAGATCCGAAACTCCCGGACTTTGTGAATGGTTTATTCATATTTTGTAATGGTTTCAAAACTAAAACAGTTCATGTTTTTCTATCATTGTAATTAGTTTCAAACCAAAATGACTCTTTTTCTATCATTGTAATCGGTTTCAAACCAAAACATTTCTTTCAGATTTTATTGTAATTGGTTTCAAACCGAAGGAACTCCGCTTGTATAAATATTAGGAGTTCCAAATGCATTAGGAGTTGGCTGAAGTGCAAGGGCACAATTTTAGCTATTTGGAACTTGAATGTAATTTTCTGAATCTGAATAGAAAACACTTGCAGATGTCCTGAATTTTCTACGAAAAGATTCTAATGGTGGTGGTCTGGGATTCGTCTTCTTTCTTCGTATGTATTTCCTGTGTGCTTAATTTTATTTTCACTATCTTCTATTTAAATTGGATAGTTAAAATTCCAGAATTCATCTTGTTATGCTCTTGGCTTATGCAATTTAAACTTTGTTAAATTCTTCATAACTAGGTCAGAATTCATGTTATTTGATGCTCTGGTGCAGTGATATGTTTTCCTTTCTTCTTGCACTTTGAAATTTGAAATTTATAACTCAGGCTAATTACCTCATTTAGCCTTTATCCTATGGAGAGTTCTACCTACCAGTCAATGTTTCCATTTGTTTTCAGAAGTTTGACTCCATATCCCTAAATATCCCTCCCCTTCTTTCCAGCAAATCATAAACACCCTTTCAAAGCAACAAAACCTAGCCACCGATTTGTTAAAGAAACCTTATCTTTTAGAGACCAAGTGACATGAGAGATCACTCTCTGAGCATTAGCAGGATAGTACCCAGCTCTAAAGTGGTTTGTAGGTTACCTCTGTTATTTGTTTTATCAGCCAAACAAATTTACAGAGTGCTAAAATTTTGGCGTTGTTGCTGGGGATGAAAGTGAAAATTTTCCTTGGGAAAAGAACGACTAAAGATTTTTTTTTTATTCCTGAGGGTAACAGTGAATCAGACACCTTATTGGCTGAACCTAAATTTACTCTGGCGAATCCATTATGCAAAGATCAGTAGCATAAAGCAGTTTGAATAAGAAATCTTGGCTCCTAGGAGAATTTATACCAGAGGAAATCCAGACCCAGAAACAATAATTCCTGTGTCTGATCCTGAAAAAATTGTACACAAGAGAAAAGAAAAGCAAATAAGCCTAGTTTCTTTTCTAGACAAAAATCTATCTTTACCCAAAGAAGGAGTGAAAAGCATTGAAGACCTTGAATTTGATTTGAAATTTGAACAAACCTTTTTCAGATCTAGATCTGAATCTAATTTGAATGAAATCATCTTTGATGAGAAGAAATTCCAAGAGATGATCTGAGTTACCCCTGTTAAACTCACTGCGATTCCTACTCAGAACAATCAACCACTTCGGGTTTTTCTTGTAGCTATGGAAACTAGATTTGCACCCCTTTCCCTACCTTCTTAGTTACATGATTTACCTCAGAAATATAATCAGAGAATTAAGTTATATGATGTTGAAGAGAATGTGTCAGCCCAAAAATACTTAGACTGGTTCAATGATTTTGTGGACCTAGAAGAAGTAGATTACGAGGATGCCAAATGAGACTGTTTGCACAAAGCCTTGCAGGAGAGGTCTAGAAATGGTTTAGATCCCTTCCAGCAACAAGTATTCCAGATTTTGTAGCCTTTGAAACAAGTTTTCTTGCAAAGTGGGGTGACAAGAAAACCCCCTTCAGTTGCTAACTCAGTACAACAACATAAGGAGATCACCTGATGAAATAGTACAAAAGTTTTCAGCTAGATTTATGAATGTTTACAATTCAATCCCTACTGAAGTAAAACCTCCTCCTAGAGCTGCTCAACTTAGATATGTTGATTATTTTGACAGTGAATTTGCTTTGTTGTTAAGAGAAAGAAGATCCAATTCACTAGATGATATGATGAGTGATGCAATAGAAGCCGAGGTAAATCTAATGGCTTTAGGAAAGATCAAATATAATTTTGATAGAGACATAAATAAGGTTCAATATAAGGAACAACCTTCAACTTCACAGTCATCAGATGAAAGATTTGAGTTGATGATGAAGACTATGGAAAGACTCATGGAAAGGATGTCCTTAGATAATAATCCTAACACCAGATAGTAAGCTGATTTTCCACCCAGAAATCAAAGAAGACTAGCAGTTCCATAGATCGGACAAAGAGACCAGAGGAACCAGGGTGATCAACAAATAAGACCTCCTTTCCAAAACAACTATGTAAATGAAAATTTTGATGAAAATTTGGAAGATAATATGCATTGTTGTGATGATGATGAAACAAAGGTGTTTTTAACCAAATAAGAACACGATCAGTTCATGGATGCAAATGATATATTTATGCAGGAGAATGATGAAAAGTTATCAGTGGAAACATAATACTATTATAACGGACTGCAGAATGCCATCATGCAATTCCAAAAGCAATACAATCTTCGAAGAAAAAAGGTGCTTGCAAATCTTCCAAAGGGAAATTCTACCAAGGAATCTCAAAACAACACACCTTATTCAAGTCATCCTAAGAAGGATAGTGTTGCAAAAGATGCTATGGAGAAGGGAAAGAAGAAAGAATAAACTTCAAATAAAGCACCTGATAAAATAAAGGAGGAAGCCATCAAAGAGGTAGAGAAAACCTCATCTTCCTTTAACTTTGAGAGTGATATGGCCAAAATTAAATTATCTGTCCCATTTAATGAGCTGATAAAAAATAGTGAATATAGAAATCAGATCATTAAGATGCTCAAGATGGAAGAAACTTATGACACTTTAAATGTACAAGATGATCATCCTTCCATCATGTTTAGTCCACGTGTGGAAGAGAGTAGTGATGCTGATGAGGTTCCCCCTTTCTATGTTAGTCTGAAAATTCATGACATGACTCTACATAATGCTATGTTAGATTCAGGAGCATCCCATAACCTGATGTCCAAGGTAGTCATGGACCAATTGGGTCTAGATATAACAAGGCCCTTCAAGGATATTTTCTCCTTTGACTCAAGGAAGGTGAAGTGATTGGGCCTAATCAAAGATATGGTCATATCATTGTCTCAAATTGCAACAAAAAATATGGTCCTGGATGTGGTGGTTGCTGAAATCCCTCCTGTTGTTCCTGAGTCTGTACTAAGGCTTAAAGTACAGTGTCAAGGCATCCGAAAGTATGTAAAAGATGAATATGAATATAAAGTCACCTTCGGTGTAGGAAACTAATGAAGGTTTCTATGTTCTCGCTGTCTAGCTTCCAACTGTTCATGGGTAGTAATATCTTGTTCAATGGTTGCCCATGAACGTTCCAATTCCTCTCGGGTGTTCGCTGTTTTAAGGGTTGTGTCAAAAAGATTTAAAGCGATATGTATTTGATTAGATAGCCTGGGTTGAATATTTGGTTGAATTGCTGCGGGGACAGTCATTGAGGAACAATACCAGTATGAGAATGATTTAACGAGAGATTTCAACGCTGTTTCAATTCAGTCGAAATGAGAGAAATTTTTGCATGAAGAACAAAATAGGAATGCAAACCGAAGGCCCTTTCCTGTAACTGTATTACTTTTTAGTAAAGATGTGGAATGAGGGAAAAACATTTGTTGTGGGTAACGTAAGATTCTTATCAGTAGAAAACTCACACATACACAGAGGAATAAATTGACATAGAAATAATTGACATAGTGTAAATAAATATAAAATTCTGTAAATGCGAATTGGTCTTACACCTGCTGATAGCTGGTGCAGAGGAAAAACAAGATGCAATTACAGAAAAATAAAATCCCTTCACTATAGTAGTGGTCGTACTAAATTATAGTGATACACATCAATTATGTAGAGAAAAATAAAAATAAACAAAGAACATAACGAAACAAACTTGCAACACAGTCGTGACGGAATCGGGAATCCTCAGATTGCTTGT
>JASDQU010753760.1:22525-37088 GCA_032191745.1 Picea mariana
AATTCAAATCTTGAAGAAGAAATTGAAAATGCCTGCTACAAGGCATCCACAAACAACATAGTTGGTAGTTCTGGAACAGGAAAAAGAAACACTTCGTCAAGAGATTCTAGACTACAAATCTAAAGTGTTGTAGCTAGAAAAAGAAAAGGTGAAATGGTCATAGGAGAAGACATAATTGCTAAACAAGGCTGTAGTTTCATCTCATACTACAGAAATTGGGTCAAATACTGAAGGAATTGTCGAGGCTATGTCACAAGTTAGCTTGAAAGAAGGAGAAATCAAAGCACTGAAAGGAAGCATAGAGAAATTGAAGCAAGAATTACATGCAAAGGGTGAAAGGATAACGTAATTTCAAAAGTAGAATGCAGTCCTGCAAGAGAGAATAAGTAAATTGAAAGTAAATTTTAGGGGTAAAGGTCTGTTGCAGGGGGGCAAGCATATCATCTGGGACTCTATAGTTGCTGAAACTGCCAAATTCAGATCATGTTTGAATTTCATTAGTGATAAAGACAACATAGCCATTACAGCCAGACATAGGTTCACTGTTGTGAATGAAACTTTAGCAAAAAACCATCAGACTGGGCCCAAAATGTCATAAATCTACTCAACTATGTTCCTATTGCAGATCTTCAAACCATTGGAGTTAAAGAGAGAACCACATTGATTATTTGGGCCAAGAGGGTTATTTATAAACATAACCTTTTGAAATCAGTTCAAACTAAAGCAACACAGATGGATCAGAGTGTGCAGGAGTTCAAATATTTATTTGAAGAATTGTTTACCAAAGGTCTTCCACCATTTTGGGATGGCAAGGGAAAATTGTATGATCAAGAAGAATACAATACTCATTTGACCTAGTTCAAAATGGATCATTCTAAGTTTGAAACTCTGGAGGAGAATCTGAAGGGAACCACTTTAGTTGAACATCTGATTACAAACTTTGAAATCCTAAACCAGTTCAAAGCCATTAAGTTGGGACTGCCAGTAATGTCATATGCTTCTTGCATTGACTTGGATATTCTGATAAAAGAAATGACACATTACGACATTCCTTCTAATTTGTAATGGAAGGAAATAGTTCGGCTGGGTAAGACAAAATGCAGTTTTCCAGGGCCCAGTAAGTGACATCCAGATGTGAGTGAGGGACAACGAATCATATGAAGGATCAAAGTAGAGATGAATGGCAAAGAAAAAAGATCAAGCTGTCGAAAGATCCGAAACTCCTGGACTTTGTGAATGGTTTATTCATATTTTGTAATGGTTTCAAAACTGAAAAAGTTCATGTTTTTCTATCATTGTAATCAGTTTCAAATTGAAACAACTCTTTTTCTATCATTGTAATTGGTTTCAAACCGAAACGTTTCTTTCAGATTTTATTGTAATTGGTTTCAAACCGAAGGAACTCCACTTGTATATATATTAGGAGTTCCAAATGTATTAGGAGTTGGCTGAAGTGCAAGGGCAAAATTTTAGCTATTTGGAACTTGAATGTAATTTTTTGAATTTGAATAGAAAACACATGCAGATGTCCTAAATTTTCTACGAAAAGATTCTAATGGCAGTGGTCTGGGATTCGTCTTCTTTCTTCATATGTATTTCCCGTGTGCTTAATTTAATTTCCACTGTATTTTGTTTAAATTGGATAGTTAAAATTCCAAAATTCATCTTGTTAGGCTCTCGGCTGATGCAATTTAAACTGTGTTAAATTCTTCATAACTAGGTCAAAATTCATGTTATTTGATGCTCTGGTGCAGTTATATGTTTTCCTTTCTTCTTGCACTTTGAAATTTGAAATTTATAACTCAGGCCCATTACCTCATTTAGCCTTTATCCTCTTGAGAGTTCTACCTACCAGTCAATGTTTCCATTTGTTTTCAGAAGTTTGAATTCATAGCCCTAAATATCCCTCCCCTTCTTTCTAGCAAATCATAAACACCCTTTCAAAGAAACAAAACCTAGCCACCGATTTGTTAAAGAAACCTTATCTTTTAGATACCAAGTGACATGAGAGATCCCTCTCTGAGCATTAGCAGGATAGTACCCAGCTCTAAAGTGGTTTGTAGGTTACCTCTATCATTTGTTTTATCAGCCAAACAAATTTACAAAGTGCTAAAATTTTGGCGCCGTTGCCAGGGATGAAAGTGAAAATTTTCCCTGGGAAAAGAATGACTAAAGATTTTTTTTTTATTCCTGAGGGTAACAGTGAATCAGACACCTTATTGGCTGAACCTAAATTTACTCTGGCAAATCCATTAAGTAAAGATCAGTAGCATAAAGCAATTTGAATAAGAAATCTTGGCTCCCAGGAGAATTTATACCAGAGGAAATCCAGACCCAGAAACAATAATTCCTGTGTCTGATCCTGAAAAAATTGTACACAAGAGAAAAGAAAAGCAAATAAGCCCAGTTTCTTTTCTAGACAGAAATCTATCTTTACCCAAAGAAGGAGTGAAAATCATTGAAGACCTTGAATTTGATTTGAAATTTGAACAAACCTTTTTCAGATCTAGATCTAAATCTAATTTGAATGAAATCATCTTTGATGAGAAGAAATTCCAAGAGATGATCTCATTTACCCCTGTTAAACTCACTGCGATTCCTACTCAGAACAATCAACCACTTCAGGTTTTTCTTGTAGCTATGGCAGCTAGATTTTCACCCCTTACCCTACCTTCTCAATTACATGATTTACCTCATAACTATAATCAGAGAATTAAGTTATATGATGTTGAAGAGAATGTGTCAGCCCAAAAATACTTAGACTGTTTCAATGATTTTGTGGACCTAGAAGAAGTAGATTACGAGGATGCCAAAATGAGACTGTTTGCACAAAGCCTTGCAGGAGAGGTCTAGAAATGGTTTAGATCCCTTCTAGCAACAAGTATTCTAGATTTTGCAGCCTTTGAAACAAGTTTTCTTGCAAAGTGGGGTGACAATAAAACCCACTTCAGTTGCTAACTCAGTACAACAACATAAGGAGATCACCTGATGAAACAGTACAAAAGTTTTCAGCGAGATTTATGAAAGTTTACAATTCAATCCCAACTGAAGTAAAACCTCCTCCTAGAGTTGTTCAACTTAGATATGATGATTATTTTGACAGTGACTTTGCTTTGTTGTTAAGAGAAAGAAGATCTAATTCACTAGACGATATGATGAGTGATGCAATAGAAGTTGAGGTAAATCTAATGGCTTTAGGAAAGATCAAATATAATTCTGATAGAGACATAAATAAGGTTCAATATAAGGCACAACCTTCAACTTCACAGTCATCAGATGAAAGATTTGAGTTGATGATGAAGACTATGGAAAGACTAATGGAAAGGAGGTCCTTAGATAATAAGCCTAACACTAGATAACAGGCTGATTTTCCACCCAGAAATCAAAGAAGACCAACAGTTCCACGGATCAGACAAAGAGACCAGAGGAACTAGGGTGATCAACAAATAAGACCTCCTTTCCAAAACAACTATGTAAATGAAAATTTTGATGAAAATTTGGAAGATAATATGCATTGTTGTGATGATGATGAAACAAGGGTGTTTTTAACCAAAGAAGAACACGATCAGTTCATGGATGCAAATGCTATATTTATGCAGGAGAATGATGAAAGGTTATCAGTGGAAACATAAGACTATCATAAGGGACTGCAAAATGCCATCATGCAATTCCAGAAGCAATACAATCTTCGAAGAAAAAAGGTGCCTGCAAATCTTCCAAAGGGAAATCCTACCAAAGAATCTCAAAACAACACACCTTCTTCAAGTCATCCTAAGAAGGATAGTGTTGCAAAAGATGTTGTGGAGAAGAGAAAGCAGAAAGAATAACCTTCAAAGAAAGCACTTGATAAAATAAAGGAGGAAGCCATCAAAGAGGTAGAGAAAACCTCATCTTCCTTTAACTTTGAGAGTGATATGGCCAAAATTAAATTATCTGTCCCATTTAATGAGCTGATAAAAAATAGTGAATATAGAAATCAGATCATTAAGATGCTCAAGATGGAAGAAACTTCTGACACTTTAAATGTACAAGATGATCATCCTGCCATCCTTTTTAGTCCACATGTGGAAGAGAGTAGTGATGCTGATGAGGTTCCCCCTTTCTATGTTAGTCTGAAAATTCATGACCTGACTCTACATAATGCTATGTTAGATTCAGGAGCATCCCATAACCTGATGTCCAAGGTAGTCATGGACCAATTAGGTCTAGATATAACAAGGCCCTTCAAGGATATTTTCTCCTTTGACTCAAGGAAGGTGAAGTGCTTGGGCCTAATCAAAGATATGGTCATACCATTGTCTCAAATTCCAACAAAAAATATGGTCCTGGATGTGGTGGTTGCTGAAATCCCTCCTAAATTTGGTATGCTTTTGTCTAGATCATGGGCTGAAAAATTGAAATGGAATTTGCAAATGGATATGTCATATGATACTGTCCCTATTTTTGGCCAAGATAGGAGGTTGTACAGGGAAGTATTTCTTAAGTACATGGTCAGTAACAAATCCCAGCCAAAAAACCATCCCATTTACTTTGTGGAGACTGAGATTAGTTCTTCCATTTTCTTTAATGATTTGAGTTTTGAAGAGGAGGTGCCAAAGACTGATATGAATATTAAATAAAAACCTGATCAACAGATAGAGGAAATCACAGACCAACAAAACAGTGAAGAAGATGCGATGTGGAACATGAGATTTGATGGGGCTATTAGCAGAGAAGGAGCAGGAGTTGGTGTGTGGATCATTCCTCCTAGGTCAGGTACACAACTTTGTTCTTGCAATCTTTCTTTTGATTGCACAAATAATATGGCTGAATATGAGGCATTAGTGTTGGGATTGAAAACTTTGAAAGAAATGGGTGCTAGGAGGATAGTTGTATAGGGAGATTACAAGCTTATTATAAATCAGATAAAAGGTATATATCAAGCAAAGCATCCTAGATTAAGAGAATATAGGAATATAGTGCTTGATCTTCTTGAGGAATTTTTAGAATACAATCTCTCAGTGATTCCAAGGGGGAAAAATTAGATTACTGATGCTCTAGCTACTTTGACCTCAGTTTTCAAAATTCCAATTTTTCCTAATAGAAGATATGAGATTGAGGTTAAGAACAGGTGAGTAGTACCTGATAATATTAAGCATTGGAAATTTTTTTAAGATGACAAACAAGTAGAAAGTTTCCTTGAGATGAATGGTGAATTTGCAAATTTAAATATTGATGAGGAACACTATTGTGAGGAAGAAGAAGATGTAGTTGTGTTCGCAAATGATGAATATTTCAAGAATCAGATTGTTGGTAAGGATATAATGCAACTAAAAAATAACATCATTCCCAAAGGCCTAGTCCCATTAGAAAACATCTTTGACAACAATGATGTATCCATAAGTCCTAAAATTACTGCAAATGATGAAGATATTGAAGATTGCAACATTGGGACTCAGAAAGATCCCAATATCATCAAGCTATCCAAGACACTTAGCCCAAAGGTCAAGCAAAGGTATATCGGTTTAATGAAATAATTCCCTGATGTTTTTGCATGGAGTTATGAAGATTTAAAGGTCTATGATACTAATGTAATTCAACATGTGATTCCAATCAAGGAGGATCACAAACCTTTCAAGAAAAAATTAAGAAGAACTAATCCGTTGCTGCTGCCATTGATTGAAAAGGAGATAAAGAAACTATTTGAGGCCAAGATCATAGTTTATTTGAGGTTTTGCAAGTGGGTATCTAATTTGGTGCCTGTTAGGAAGAAAAGTGGTGATATCATATTATGTGTGGATTTTTAGAATCTAAACAGGGTGTCTCTCAAAGAAAATTACCCACTTCCTAAGATGGATCACATTCTGCAGGAGGTGGTTGGTTCTAAAAAAATATCAATGCTGGATGGTTTCTCTGGGTACAATAAAATCATGGTGCACCCTAATGATCAGGAGAAGACAACCTTTACAACACCTTGGGGCACCTTCATGTATGTCAAAATGCCTTTTGGGCTCATGAATGTAGGAGAAACCTTCCAAAGGGCTATGAATATAGACTTTGACGATGAAAAAGATAAGTTTATTGTTATTTACTTAGATGATATCACTGTATATTTAGTTTTTGATGAGGAACATCTTAAACATCTAAGGAGAGTTTTTCAGAAATGTAGGAAGTTTGGCATCTCACTAAATCCAAAGAAGTCTAATTTTGGCATGGAAGAGGGAAAATTTCTTGGTCACATTATTGCAAAGGAGAGAATAAAGATAGACCCCAACACATTTGAAGGAATCCTGAAAATTGGCACACTTAGAAGCAAGAAAGAAGTATAATCTTTCCTAGGGAAAGTAAATTTTCTGAGAAGGTTCATCCCCAACCTGACTAAAATAATAAAGCATATCACTAACATGCTTAGGAAAGGAAGTGAGATAAAATGGACTCCTGAAGCTAGAAAGTATTTTGAATATATTAAAGTGGCATTGACCAAATCCCCAGTGTTGGCTAGTATAAAATTTTCAAAAGACTTTATCTTGTTTTCTTTTGCCTTGGAACACACCATTGCTGGTGTTTTGTTGCAAAAAGATGAACATAACTTTGAGAGGCCTATAGCCTACTATAGAAAGATATTGAGGGTCTCCCCATTAAAGTATGACATCATGGAAAAGCAGGCATATGCATTGGTCAAGTCCCTAAAGGAGTTTAGTATTTATATCTTACATTCCCATACCGTTGCTTATGTGCCTAGAAGTTCTATGAAGGACATTTTGACTCAGCCCGATCATGAGGGAAAAATGGGCAATGGATAGCTGTGTTGTTGGAGTATGACGTTCATATTAAACCTACAAAGTTGATTAAGGGGCAGGGACTTGCAAAGCTGATGGCATAGTCAAATTGTGAGCTTTTGGGAATTAATTTCATTGCTGATTTATCAGTTGATTCAGAGGAAGAAAAAAACTCCTCAGGTATCTAAAAATTTCCTTGATTCCCCATGGTATAATGACATTATTTATGTGTTAAGAAATTTGTAGGCTCCTCTTGAATTGAGAAAAACCAAGGCCAGGTTTTTGAAGCTAAAAGAAACAAAGTTTTCCTTTCTAGACCAATCTCTGTATTGGAAAGATCCAGGTGGGATCTTGCTAAATTGTTTGTTGGAGGAAGAAGTAGAGAAATCCATCAGTCAGTTTCGTAAAGGTGATTGTGGAGGGCACCATTATTGGAAAACTATTGTGCACAAAATATTGAGGGAAAGGTTCTATTAGCCTAGCATTTTTTCTAATGTTTACAAAGAAGTTTCGAGCTATCATGAATGCTAATTTTTTGATGGGAAGAGGAAACTGCAGCCTTTGCCTTTGAAACCTATCTCTGTTGAAGCATAATTTAGGCAATGGGTCCTTGATTTCATAGGATAAATTCATCCACAGTCCTCATCTCAACATAAGTGGATACTGACAGCCACAAACTATTTCACCAAATGGATTGAAGCAGTCCCCACAAGGCAAGCCACTGATACTATTATCATTTAGTTTTTAGAAAACAATATTTTGTCTAGATTTGGTTGCCCAGTTAAGATCATTACTGACAATGCATCAACATTCAAGTCCAGGAATATGGAGAAATTTTGCAATGACTACAATATAAATCTTGGCCATTCCAGAACTTATTACCCTTAGGGAAATGGGTTGGTTGAGTCATCTAATAAAATTTTGACCAGAATTATCAAAAAAATTCTGCAGGATAACAAGAAAGCTTGGCACAAGAAGCTTATCTATACACTATGGGCTAACATGATTACTACCAAAAGATCTATTGCTACCTCCCCCTTCTAGATTGTATATGGTACAGAGGCAATTTTTCCTACCTCATTAGGATTGCCAGTGTTGAGATTGCTACAGGAACAAGATGCCGAACCATATGCTACTCAAAGGAGGATAAATGAACTGATAAATGTTCAACAAATAAGGGAGAAAGCCTTCAACAACTCTTAGCTCCATCAATACAAAATTAAAAAATATTTTGACAAGCATACTAAGGAGGATGTTTTCAAAGTGGATGATTTAGTGCTAAAGTGGGATGCAAGGAATGAAGACAAAGGAAAGCACATAAAATTCGATCATCTATGGCTGGAACCTCTTAGGATTGTGGCATATCATGGGAGTAATGCTTATTTTCTACAAGATATTAATGGAGATCTCATTGGTGGGGGACCTGTGAATGGCAGGTTTCTCAAACATTATCCTGCTTGAAGAAATTTTCACCTTACCATTTCATTGTATATAACCATTGTTGTTTTCAATTGAGGTATTTGAAGTCGAATCAACAAAATATTGAAGCCCAAAGTGAAGGTCCTAAGTTTATGTTGAGTATAATTGGAGTTACGTTAACAAAGTTTCATGAATAAGTTGTTGATCGATTTAGTTGTGTGAGTGAAATAAAGCCCAATGGACAGGAACTTGGTCTGCCATTCTTTGTTACCTCGTTGGGAGGATAACATCCCCAGTTGGAGCCCATATTAGTCACCATTAAATTTTTATTGCGTGAAATAAAGATTTCAAAATCTAGCGGAGCGCTAAACTGGTTTGGAAGCCTGATAAACAAGGAAAGGGGATAAACATAGTAGGAAAGGGATAAATATGGCAAGAGCGCTAAGCTGATCAGGTCCGAAGTATCGTGGATCATGATTTCTCGAGATCAACGACCGAGATCAATTGTGGGGGGTGAATTTGTGTGGGGTTTAATCTTGAAGGGAGGTTCCGCAATTTAAACCGTGGTTTTCTCTTGGGGGTACGTGGCATCACTAGGTGCATTGCGGAATGAAAGATGGGTTGCCTCAAAACCACTTTCTCATGGCCCTGCAAAAGAGAAAAGTATCAAAGGAACTTTAGTCATTTATTTTGTTTGATTATTATTTTGAACATTGGACCATTAGAACCTTGGCGTGACCACCGTCTTCCACCTACAACTCAACAGTACACCAAATGTGCACCATTTTCGCTCATTTTTAGGTATTTACACTGCAACCATGGAGACTATTATAACCTCAATAACAAAACAAGATCCCGTGGCAAATGAAGAATCCCTAATTAATAGAGACACAAATGTTTTTGATGTCGAAATCACTATTTCCCTTATCTTTGTGTCCAGAAGCAACCTGTTCGATAAAGTAGGAGGAAGTATATCATTCCTTGAAGCAGTCCCGACCACCATAGTACCTTATGCTGTCGAAATAGCGCTGAACAATATTCTCATGAAGAAAGAATAGTTATGAATAAACAAGGGTCCCTGGTCTTGTGTAGGATAGAAATGTTGTCAATTCGAGAATCCCTCAGCATACCAGAGTCTTTTTCTGTAAACTCTGAACCATTCGATGAAGATAAATTGATTAGGGTTCATAGAGAGTGTCCATCAGAGGACTAAATTCTATTTTTCCAACAAATTGTCAAACATGAATAGTTTTCTGAAAGTCTATCCTTGCCTATGAATGTAGATATAATGGTCATCGAGGTCTAGTGGGTTTGCTCTTTATTGAGTTAAATTTTAGGTTTAGATAGTGAAAAGTATGTGGTCGAAGTCATGCTCAGTTTCCTTCTGACCTTTTTCAAGTCAGACCCGGTCTGTCAGTCCATATCAACTTTGATAAATTCCTAGCTGATATTATTCATAAACAACTAGTGAATTTTCACTCCCTGTGACATTTTAGATACTACACCTATCTGTTGAAAATTTTCCTAGAAACCAACAAGAGAGAATTTCCTGAAGCAACATTTGTGTCAACTGAATGTAAAAGAATTACATTATTTATTTTCATCAACAAGGTCATGTCCAGAGTTTATAGTTTGATTTTCAATACCAACCTACCTAGAGTTTTGGATGACATGAGAAGTTATCTACAGCCAAATCTAGAGAATAAAGTGGGAGATTGGGTATTATTTATGCATTCAGAAATAATCTGGGTTTATGGTTGTCATGAATCCCCTTACCTATTGCCTATTTTATTAACTCCTAGAATATTTTCCCTTGAATTCATCAGGCAGAGAATTACATCTGAAACAAAGCATTTCCTAAAGTTGCACAGAGCCTCCAACCTTAATTTTTGTTTTGTCATTGGCCCCTTTATTGTCAAATCTAGATCATGTTTATCTCAAGTTCAAGCAAAGCTCGCAGAGTTTGGTTTTGCACAGTTACATGGAAGAAGATATGATCCACATCAGATCATGTTAAAAAGAAGACAAATGAACGAAATTTCTCCTTATGAGCATGAATATGTTCAAGGTTTTGACAAGTTGGCTAATCTAGAAGTCTGTGTTGATACAGAAACAACCCTACAACCAGTTCAAACACAACAAATGGAAGTGGCCCTGCAACCAATCCAAAATCAACTGGCTCCTCAGAAGCTTATGATCAAAATTACTAAAGAAAGTGTTTACAGTAAGAGAAGCAGTTCAGAGGCCATGGACATCAAAGACTAGCAGACTTCCCCAAAGAAGATGAAAGTTACACAACTAACACATATTGTGGATTTAGAAGAGGAAGAATCTAAGGATCAAGCAAATCAAATATGATGGAAAATGGTACTAGCACTGTAGTGGCTGAAGAAAGAAATTAACTCCAAAGTGAAAGCAACTCAAGAACCTTTAGCAGTAAGAAATACATCTTTGATAAAACATCTGAGTCAGTTTATCGGACTAGAGAATATTTGGCAAAACAATATGTTGAGAAGGGAAATACAGGTTTGGGTGAGATGAGGGATTTAGTCCCTGAAGTGGAAAAAGTATCTCAGCAAAAATCTTCTCTGTTCACAGTACGAGATGTTGAAAAGAGGACCTTTAACATTGCAGTTGTAGAAGAAGAAAAAGTTTATGAGATAAAGATAAAATATGACAAGATAAGTGCCTCAGACAAGGTCAAATTCCATAAGCAGACTAGTGACATGTTGTATTCTGATTACTTGAGTTTAAACTTGAAAAACTCAAAACTGTCATCTTACGCAATAAAATTGGAAGGATAGTTAAAGAAATAAAAGGCAGCTAACATAGCTTGGAAAACTCAAGTTAAGAGGTTGGAGTCTGAGGGTTCCCAAGGATTGAATTATTCATTAGAGGAGAAAGAAAAAATAATTCAAAGCTTGAAGAAGAAATTGAAAATGCCTGCTACAGAGCATCCATAAACATCGGAGTTGGTAGTTCTAGAACAAGAAAAAGAAACACTTCATCAAGAGATTCTAGATTACAAAGCTAAAGTGTTGTAGCTAGAACAAGAAGAGGTGAAATGGTCATAGGAGAAAACATAATTTCTAAACAAGGGTGTAGTTTCAGCTCCTACTGTAGAAATTGGGTCAAGTACTGAAGGAATTGTCCAGGATATGCCACAAGTTACTTGAAAGAAGGAGAAATCAAAGGACTGAAAGGAAGCATAGAGAAATTGAAGTACGAATTGCATGCAAAGGATGAAAGGGTAGTGCAATTTCAAAAGGAGAATGCAATCCTACAAGAGAGAATAAGTAAATTGAAAGTAAGGTTAAGGGGTAAAGGTCTACTGTAGAGGGCCAAACATATCATATGGGACTCTATAGCTGCTGAAGTTGCCAAATTCAGATCATATTTGAATTTCATTAGTGATAAAGACAACATAACCATTACAACCAGACATAGGTGCACTGTTGTGAATGAAACTTTAGCAAAACATCCATCAGACTAGGTCCGAAATGCCATAAATCTACTCAAATCTGTTCCTATTGCAGACATTCAGACCATTGGAGTTAAAGATAGAACCACATTGATTATTTGGGCCAGGAAGGTTATTGATAAACATAACCTTTTGAAATCAGTTCAAACTAAAGCAACACAGATGGAGCAGAGTGTGCAACAGTTTAAAGATTTATTTGAAAAATTGTTTACCAAAGGTCTTCCACCATTTTGGGATGGCAAGGGAAAAATGTATGATCAAGAAGAATACAATACTCATTTGACCCAGTCCAGAATGGATCATTCTAAGTTTAAAACTCTGGAGGAGAATCTGAAGGGATCCACTTTAGTTGAACATCTGATTACAGACTTTGAAATCCTAAACTAGTTCAAAGCAACTAAGCTGGGATTTCTAGTCATGTCATATGCTTCTTGCATTGACTTGGAGATTCTGATAAAAGAAATGACAGATTACAACATTCGTTTTGATTTGCAATGGAAGGAAATAGTCAGACTAGGTAAGACAAAATGCAGGTTTCTAGGGCCCAGTAAATGACATCCAGATGTCAGTGAGGGACAATGAATCATATGAAGGATAAAATCATAGTTGAATGGTGAATAAAAAAGATCGAGATGTAGAAAGATCTGAAACGGCCGGACTTTGTGAACGGTTTCTTCATATTTTGTAACAATTTCAAAACCAAAACAATTCCTCTTTTTCTATCATTGTAATCGGTTTCAAACCGAAACGACTCTTTTTCTATCATTGTAATCGGTTTCAAACTGAAACGTTTCTTTCAGATTTTATTGTAATCGGTTTCAAATCGAAGGAACTTCGCTTGTATAAATATTAGGAGTTCCAAATGTATTAGGAGTTGGCAGAAGTGCAAGGGCATGATTTTAGCTATTTGGAACTTGAATGCAATTTTCTGAATCTGAATAGAAAGCACATGCAGATGTCCTGAATTTTCTACAAAAATATTCTAATGGTGGTGGTTTGAGATTTGTCTTCTTTCTTCGTATGTATTTCCTGTGTGATTAATTTCATTTTTGTTGTCTTCTGTTTAAATTGGATAGTTAAAATTTCAAAATTCATCTTGTGATTCTCTCGGCTTAAGCAATTTAAATTGTGTTAAATTCTTCATAACTAGGTTAGAATTCATGTTATTTGATGCTTTGGTGCAATTATATGTTTTCTTTTCTTCTTACACTCTAAAATTTGAAATTTATAACTCAGGCTCATTACCTCATTTAGCCTTTATCCTCTGGAGATTTCTACCTACCAGTCAATGTTTTGATTTTCTTTTAGAAGTTTGACTCCATAGCCCTAAATATCCCTCCCCTTCTTGCCAGCAAATCATAAACACCCTTACAAAGAAACAAACCTAGCCACTGATTTGTTAAACAAACCTTATATTTTAGAGGCCAAGTGACAGGAGAGAGCCCTCTATGAGTTGAATAGGCTAGTACCCAGCTCTAAAGTGGTTTGTAGGTTACCTCTATCATTTGTTTTATCAGCCAAACAAATTTACAGAGTGCTAACACAGGGTTTGAATAAAACAAGTGTTTTCTAATTACATGTTTTATTTTGGTGGTGGAAAATGGTGCTTGGAGACAAATAAATGGGTAATATTTTTACAAAGAAGCTGAAGGTTACAGATGTGGACATGGTGATATTATCACTTAAAACCTAATGGAGAAAGCTTGCATAGTACCGACAACATGTATTTGATTTAGTTTTTATTTTTAAAAATATACATTTTCTCTCTCTACATTTTCATTATTGCCATTGTATATAGTGGGTTTTTCTCTGTGTTTTAGAGTTCATTTTTCAATGCTTTGTTTCCTATTTTGTTTTAAAAATTCAAGTGAAATGCTTACATTTAGTAAGTGGTTTAGGTTTTGTGTTTTTTGAAATGGGTTAAGGAATATTTTTAATTTTATGATACCTGATATGTTACCTAAGGGTTGGAGTATTGATACCTTCCGGTCCTCAAGGTGTTTGGTGATATTTCAACAACATAACCCTACTTGTGATAATGGATGAATGGAGAAACCTCAATTGCTTTATTTATAAAACAATAGAGGTGAAACCCCCTTGACATGGCCCAATAAATAATGTTTTTTTGAAAGGTCATGTAAAATAATGATACAAGAAGGGAGAATGGAGAAAGAACAATATTACATAGACAACTCCAATGGGTAGGGTGATGTTAAAGTAATTTGAGACTTGATATCCCATGGTGTTAAAAACATGTAATAGAACAACTAAGAATCCAGTCACATAGGTTGAGATGTGAAACAAAAAAACAGGGTCAACCTAAGGATTCAAGGGAGGAAATGCAATGTCAACTATGTGAAAATGAGGAGGTATAAATTGAACAAATTTTTCTCCCATGGCACACACCATACTTGCGAATCAAGTAGAGTTCAAATTCATATCAGACACTGAGGATGAGCATTTTAGGATGATATAATTAGAGGTATAGCAAGGTTAGTTGATAAAATAATGTAGGCATGAAGGATATGGTTGATCATAGAGTCAACAGAGCAACCAACACTTGTTGTGAAATTAAGGGGACCAAATTCAATAGAGTAAACTAAGTCCATGATTTGGGTCATGTTATCCCCGATATCTAGGGATAACTAGGAGATCATGTCTCGAGGCCCACAGGTCCTAGACATGGGGTACCGAGAGTAGGATTGACCTAATCATGGCCCTGGAGGGCCCATCCTTCTTCTTCTTCGCCAGACTTGTCCTGTCAGCAGCAACATCTTCCATCACCATCGGCTTGGACTTGCATCAGAAGAGACTCTTGCTCCATGAGGTAATTGGTCCAAGGTATCATGGTATGTGTCATGTTTGATCATTATAACCTTCTTATATATGCATCAGGTTCCTTACA
>JASDQU010753761.1:17259-30079 GCA_032191745.1 Picea mariana
TTAATTCAGACATCATTTTATTTTGAAAGTAACTACCATGGTCAGTGACAATCTCCTTTGGTACACTGAACCTTGCTATTATATGATTAAACAAGAAGAGAGTTGTTATCTCTCCATCATCCTTGAATGTTGGCATAGCCTCGACCCACTTATTAAAGTAGTCTACTGCTACAATGATATAGTGATGCCCCATGGCTGAAGGGTGGTGGCATGTAGTATTATCAATCCCCCACTTGGTGAAGGGGCCAAATGTGATGGCAGGAAACATAGGAGTAGGGTGTTCCCTCATCCTCCATGAGAAGATCTGACACAGGTGGCACTTCTTGACTAATTCAACGTAATCCTTGATTAACGTTGGCCAATAGTAACTGGATCGTAGAATATTTTGGGATGTTTCCAACCCATACAAATGACCACCACATGCTCCAGTGTGGCAATCATTAAGAACGAGTTCAATTTCTTCATGAATGAGACATCGACGAAGAATGCAATCTATACCTCAACGATACAAAGTGTCCTCGAGAATGAGATAGTTCTTGGCCTGATGGCGTATACGTCGATGTTGATCGTGAGAAGAAGAGGTGGTGCACTTCAAATTCTGGATATAGACTAGTTTATCTCCATACGAGGGGTCCGAAGATGAAATCAGAAAAATATCTCCTTTAATCAGTGATTCTTTAGAGGTGACATCACCTGATTCGACTGGAAGTTCCGAGATGAGTTATGCAAAGACCAGTGACTTTTTAGATTTCATAGACACAAAATCTAAGTCAAATTCCTGGAGGATAACTATTCATCTACTGATCTTTTAGCCAATTGTACATCGTGCCAACACGTATTGAAATGGATTCACGACGACAATGACGGTGGTTTTGTGAAACATGATATAATGACAGAACCATTGGACAGCATGTATTGATTCCAATGCAAGTTTCTCAACATGAGAGTAGTTGAGTTCTGTTTCAACCAGGCCTTAGATCAGGTAATAAATGACATGTTCTTCAACCAAATCATCCTCCTGACCCAAGACCATACCAATGGTCGACTCTATAGTGGCCAAGTACAATAAGAAATCTTTATTATAGTTGGGTGGCCGAAGCAGAGGGGTAGACGTGAGGGTGCGTTTCAACTCTTCAAAAGATCATTGAGTGGCTTCGTCCCAATGGAAAGGAACACCCTTATTCAGTAAACACATAAACCCTTTTTTGATCTTGGCATAGTTTGCGATAAAACACCAAAGAAAATTAGCTTTTCCCTATAAACTCTGAAGCTGAGGGAATATACACAGGGGAGGCAATTGAAGTATCACCTCAACCTTTAGAGGATCGACCATGATCCCTATTGTTGACACTATGAAACCTAATAGTCGACCTGACGTCACGCAGAAACTGCAATTGTTTGGATTCAAGCGAATCTGATAGTAGCGACATCGCTCAAAGATAAGTCGAAGGTGCCTAGGATGATCAGCTCTCTTACGATATCATGACGCAAAATCATCGAGATAACCCTCAACTATATGTTTGAGATCGTGGAAAGAAAAATACATGGCCCTCTGAAAGGTAGCTCCAACATTTTTTAGGCCAAAAGGAATCTTCCAATAAGCAAATGTAACCCATGGACAGTTAAAAGTTGTTTTATGCTGGTCTTCGGGCTTAATCTAGATCCGATTGTATCCCAAAAAACCATTCATGAAATAAAAGACCTCACAGCCTACACATTCATCGACAATCTGGTCAATAAATGGGGTGGGGAAATTATCCTTTGGACAGGCCTTGTTTAGATCACAAAATTCTGTACATACACAAATCGTTCCCTTATTTTTGTTGACCGGAATGGGGTTTGACACCCATTGAGTCAATTGGACGGGGTAGATGAAACCATATTTGAGTAGTTTATATACTTCAGCCTTAATAGCTACTGCTTTCCAAGGATTAATCGTACAAATCTTCTTCCACACTGGCTTGGCGTCAGGATAAGTTATGATTTCATGTTCAATGATTCTTGGATCAATGCCTGGCATTTCCTCGTAAGACTAGGAAAAAACATTGCAAAATTCTTTAAATAAATTTGTATAGATTTGAATTTCCTCAGAGAAACAATCCACTATGATGAAGGCATTCTCCATGACACCAAGGGCTTTGGAGATATCGATAGGTATCATTTTAGTGATGGTTTCCATATTACCCTCGACATAAAATGTGCGCGTAGCTAGAGGATTGATAGGATAATACTTATCTCTAGTCATAGTCAACACAAATTCTACTACCTCTATTCTTTCTAACTCTAGGAGGAAATATGATCTGTGATGGAGATCATCCCAAGGTCTTTTTGGATTGGTCAATGCCTCTAAAATCGCCTCATTAGAGGGAAATACCAAGTCTAAAGAATCGATGGTGGCAAGGGAACCTTGAGCCCATGCACGCTTGATAAATGGATCTAACTCTGGTGCAGAAGTCGAATCGGGGTTGGTTGAATCTTTCTGGACTATAGAGTATGCAACTTCTTCCATGGACAAGGGCATGGTCATGTCATGGTTCCCTTTCCCTTCCATCATGGCTAATGGGGAAGGAAGAATCCATGGATCCTTAAAGTAAGTCTTATGGAATGACAACACTGAAAATATTTCAGCCTTAGGCTGGTCAGGGACAACCGATATCATCTTGACATCACTGAAAGGAGGTGGGTAATCAAAAGTACCCATGAGAGGTGGGCACAAACCAACCCCCACGTTGACGACGTTGGGTTGTGGGTTATCAATCATTAGGACCATGGATGCCCTTGATTAAGGGTCAGACCTAGAGAAAGACAATTGATTAATGGTCATGATTCGACCCTCGTGTGGAAACATCAAGAGCCAAAAAACTGTGGTGACCACTGCATGCATGGCATATGTCCAACTCCTTCCTAAAAAGAGGTTGTAGTCGAGAGGCACATCGACCACTTGAACTTCGACCCACATGGTATTCCATCCTAAATGTATGAAGAAAGAAGGAATGATTCCATGTGGTCTAAATGAATGACCTTCGAAATATGTAAGAAGAGTAGGCAATGGAGACATAACAGGTTGGCCAATAGCCTTCCATCACGCCAACAACATCACACATGTCGAGGTGTCCTCATCAACCACCATACTGAAAATATTCTGAGAAAAATATTTTGTTAGATGAGCCACTACTATCTGAAACATGACGTGGTATGGGAGATGAGGCTTTATTTCCATCGTATCAAGCATGATGGTTCTCGGATTACATGTCTTAGCAGATCCTAAGGTAGCTAGCAGAGCCTTTCTCTGCGAAGGGTAGCTTTGGAGGACCTCCAAAGAAAAAATTGTGCAAGGGGTTTGTGACAAATCTTCTACCACAGAGTAATTCTGGGTGACCCTCACGTTTGGATTCTGTGAAGCATTTTTGAATGCACATTTCGAGATGAATGTCATTGTCTTTCCCATCGTTCTCTCGATATCGAGAGGAACGGATGGGTTCCCGGCCTCTTGAACCTTCTCAGAAGTATTTGGCATTCAATAATCATTTGTCTTAGTAGCTATATGAGCATCACCTTTCAACATATAGACATTCGAGGCCGAGGGATTGATAAATGATGAAGGGGTTCCCTGAATGCCCCCATCTGTGTTTGCAGAGGCTGGAGTTAAATTTTTACCATGAGGAAATGGGTTCTTTAACATTGCAGGCTGCTACTGTGCCAATAAAGTTTGGGCCTCCGCGATTCGAGTGCATAGGTGATTCAAGTGGTCTTCCACACAAAGTTTGCATTGATACTTCAACTTATTTCTCTTTGTGTTTCCCCCGCCAACATTATTGGTGGGTTTCTTATCCCCCTTACCCTTCTTTCGTTGTTTTTTCTTCCCTTTAGCTTGCTTGTTGGCCTTTGGGTTCGTCGATTGCACACTATGTACATCCCACGTCTGAGTAGGGGGAGCATCTGAAATAGACGTTTGGCTGGCCGCTGTCTATTGTATCGACAATTGCTACAATCGGTTTGACAGTGGATCAGTGGGATTTGCTTGTGCTGAACCACCAATGTCGTCAGCATGTGGTCCAGACTTATGTCTGGTATTATCAAGAATAGACCGTGGTGAATCTGGTAAAACTTCATAAATAAAACCAGACTAAGAGTAAATCAGCTCTAGTTGTTGAGCTCTCATTATCACTTCTTCCTCCAAAAAGACCCCCAACATTGCTACATCCTTGGATAGATGGGGTACCAAAGACTTAAGGAACCATTTCAGCAGGAAGGCTGGTGGAACTGGTACTTTAATCAAACTCTTATAGCACTGCCATTCTTAGATGTGATCAAAGATATGGTCGGCCTTTGTCTGCTCAAAGTTGGCCAACAGTTTGGTACCGGCATCGTATCTCATAGGTAATTGAAAATGATTTAAGAAAACCATTGCCAATTCACCAAAAGTAGAGTATCTTGAGCACTCGAGCTCGATGTACCATTTCACGACACTCCCTATAAGAGTGCGTTGAAACAGATGCAATTGGATGGAGTCATCTCTCAAAGAGTTGGACAAGCACCATAAGTGAAAGGTAGTCACGTGATCACTTGGATAGACATAGCAGGCCAAGGTGGATCATGACAGATTGGGTCGTTCAATAATATCGACAACTTTGGCAAATGCAAATTTGCTAGAAATGATAGCTTAGGTTGTTGAGTATGTATAGGAGGATAGGAACCTGGGATTTGGCTCGAACGAGGTTGCAAGGAAAATTTAGGTTTTTGGCCTGGGTTCTGGTAAAAAACATGGCCGAGGCTGGCATTCATATGCTTCGCTTGTTGAGACATCATCAGCTGACTCCCGTAGTAGGATGTTGAGGGCTGAGAAGGGATTACTCCTGACGTAGTGTTCCAAAGGTTTTGGAAAGGGTTGCCCCCTATCAATCCGATGGGCATAGGTCCTGAGCCTTGCCTGAGGTTCCATTGACCATGGAAGGGCTTTCCCTCGGTCGGCATCCCTGATGAGGGAACTGATCCCTGCCACAGATTCCAAGGTCCTTGAGAAGTGTGTGCCCCTGTGCAGGAATAGTACCCTGTTCAGGATTTTGTGATCCAAAACCAGGGTTTCCCCCGGTCGAGATGGCAGATGATGAGAATGTGTTTTTACCAAATGCACCGAACAAAGAGAATGACAAAGAACCCATAGGTGTGGTACTAGAAGAATCTCCTTCACTACCATCTCTAAACAAGTTGTAGTTCATATTCGACTAGGCTTGTTGCTGAGAAGTACCAGCAAGTGAAAGGGATGAAAAATTTATATGACCCCCACTGTAAGGGAAAGAGTTATAGGGGGTTGAGGTGCCCCCCATGGACCCTTGCTAAGGAGTGTTTGAGCTCCCTACCCCCAAACCCATGGTCTGAAGGGTGGAGTAGGTGAGGACTGAGTTTGTGTCAAAGTTGGGCATCCCATATGAAAACAGAGGGTGCATCGCACTCTACGTAAACGGTGCAGCAATCGCTGCCATGCATGGCATCAGACCATTGCCCAAAGTAGAGGTGGTTGAGACCATAGTGGCCGGACCTGCAAAGGTTAGTTGGGAGGTGGAACACCCCCAGTTGTGGAAGTCATAGAGGGAGTATGAGGACTCCCTGATGAAGTAGTAGCATTTGCTTCCACTGTTGCTTGTAGGACTATTTGGTGCTCGTGATGTGTTACCCTTGGGGGGGAAAGTTGTATCAAAAGTGCCACCAAAAATTCATTGATCGAAAGGTTATATGGATCAAGATCTTCAACTCCAAGGTCAGAAATAGTTGGTTCCTCTGGAAACGAATTTTATACTCTCAGAGTTGTCTTGGGTACAATTTATTGTGGCTCGATCGCCTCAAAATACGCTTGCTAGTATAGTCTTTTCCTTCGCGGTGGTGGTGGTGGCTCCAAGTTAACCGGTGGTAGGCCCAAGAACCTTCGCGATCGGAAAAGATCTTGATCTTCCACTATGGGAGAAGATCAACGACACACTAGGGATTTCTAACATTGAATACCAAAACATGCACTAGAAAAGTTCCTAGAGATAAAGAAATCAAACCACTACAACTATTTGGAAGAATAGTTACACTAGCCAACACTAGAGCAACTTACCAGTGCAAGTGCAACTCAAATATGGAAGCACCCTCTGGGTATACTCTTCAAAGTGTGGCCCAATGTCGACCCTAGGTACCACAGTATACCCCCACAGTCACCTATGTAAGTCCCTAAAGTAAAGGCAACTAGGTTGCCAGCTCATGAACAACTACCAAGCGGGTACAATCGATAGTCAGGTGGACCACAATGAGAAGGGTATGAAGCTTGAAACCTATCGATGGTATCGAAAGAAATTTTTTTGGATGGCGACTGAGGACCTCGAATATATTCGAGACACACAAAGCTCTGTGGAAAATGAGATTAACATAATCCCAAGATAAGTCCTCTATATGTGTTCCTCTACTATGATTGGTCCAGATTTGGAGGGGTTATCTCCGCTACCTTTCCGCACACGACCTCATGTTTATCCCTTGTGTTATAGGGGGTCCCAAATAATTTCCATGTTACTGGAGTTTTTTCACTCCCTAGCACAAACTCCTATGTTTGTTTTGTATCCTTGAAGAGTTTCCTCTCCAACCTAAATCAAGGCTCTAGCCTAATCTAGTTAATGGACCCTACAAACACAAAGTCTAATAAATTTTAATTAAGCGTTGATTTTAAGTGGTTTGTCTTAAGTCAAAGGAACAAAAATGAAATTGGTGATGTTTGTTAAGAGACGAAAGAGAAGAACAAATGATGGACACATAATTATTTCTTCTTCAACAAACAAAGATTTGCAAATTGAACACTCTTTAACCAACTTTTCTAATTAACGTTTCTCTCTAAGATATTTTAAAAGAAAAACTCAAAATTGAATTTCGATCGACTGCGAGCTACTTAAAGTCCTAAGTATTCAGTAAAGAACTTTAAAAACCACTCTTCTTCCTGAAAAAACAACTAACCTAACTACTTAACCAAACAAGAAACACAAAACCCTTTTTTTTATGCTCCAAAATAAGAAACTTGAAAATGAATTCTTTTATTTTCTTCTAAAGAAAGTAAAAGGGGAAAGCAAAGACAAGACAAGACCTAAGAAACTGACTTAAGGTCTACTACGGATCGCAGAGAGTCACTAAAAGAACCACTAAGGCCGAGACATAAAAGACTCACAAACTCATCACAAAAACCCTTTCAATGAAAACACAAGCAATCATTAAAAGATAAATAAACTGACGTCAAACCTAGGCTCGAGGACTGTAACTACAGAGACTAGGACTAAATCAAGAAACTTCTGAGAAGTCAGACTTCAATTAGGGGAGAGGATGACTGCCTCTCCTTAATAAAAAGGCTTCCTGACATAGGCATGCTAATGACACTTAAGAAACCTGCATATGTACGTGGTTTGTCCAAAGTTAGGGCGCGTATGTACACAGGAAGAGCTTCTGCAGGCTGCGTACACCTCTATAAATTCTTAAAAAAAAGAAAACAATAGTCAAAGGAACAAGGCAAGGAATACTGGTATGGAAGACCATAATCCCTTAAAGACAAAGTAACTTACAGAGAACTCAAATAGGTAACTAAACCAATTAAAACACCCAAAAAGATCCCCCAAAAAACCCTAGAGGCTCCCCAGTATGGTCGCCAATTCTACTATAGTGGGAAAATCCCCCTACAGACTACACTAGGGTTCTAAAGTGCAGGCACAACTAACCGTATAAAGTCTCCTACTTTTAAGAACTATCTCGACAACACCTCACATTCATGCATAAAATACAAAGTATAGGGATCCGATAGTCATACCTTAAACTCTGCATCCAATGTCGATCCCTTTGTTCTTGGTCATTTCTCAACTGCAAATCTCCTCCCAAGGATGACCTGTGTTCACCGAAAGACAAACAAGAAAATAAAAACATGCATTCTATATATGAATCGGTGGGTTAGATTTCATAACAAAATGTAAATCAAACATAAATATTAAACACATCATATGGCGAGACGACAAAAGTTCTTCTTTATATTAATCTCACAACATCACTTACAAAACAAGATTGACGACTGCTCCTCAAACCCGGTCCTGGGATCCTCTTCACCAAGATCCAACTTATTCCACGTATCCTTCTTCTCTCACACTTCTATCTAGAGAATGGGCATAGGCTTATGGATGAGATAAAAGGGAAAGAATAAGGAATTCTGGCTCAAAACTCACAATGTGGCTGCAAATTCTTGGGGAAAGGGGGGAAAGCAAAATGGGTAGAGTTTCAATGTTGTTATGTTTCTCCTTGGAATGAGACCCCAAAACCTCTTTTTATATGCCAAAAAGATGGTTATTTGGTTGGGTGACGGGCTATAGGAATTCAATTGGTTAGGAAACCACCCAATAGCCGTAATCTCAACGAATCCCTCGCAACTTTTTACTTTTTAAAACTTTTGTGAGTATACGCGGGTTGTAATGGTGTAGCTAGGATACGTACACAGGCAGTAGTGGTGCAGATAGCGTACATACGTGGGCAGTAGTGGTGCAGGGCACGTACATCTTTAAAAAATTATTTTTTAAGAAGAGTTGTTCAGTATTGGCTTGGAAAAAATAGTTAGTAATATGGCCTAATGCCAGGTATGCATGTCTGGTGCAAATTAGGGTTATAACAAATGTCCCTAGGGGATGTACAGACTCAGAGGGAGTCAAGTTTCAAGAGGAGAATTTATTCTCAGAGTGAGCTTGATCTCAAGGAGAGTCAGTTCCCTAAGAGAGAGAGATGGTCTTCTAGAGGGATTTCCCCCTAAGGTTCAATTGGAAGATAAACATCTTCCAGGACTGACAAACAATTGTCATGGGAAGAGGAGGCTATATAGGATCTTTAGAGGTAGGAATCTTCTGGGGTATGTGAGACCTCCATGGAGGATGCATTTGCTTTAGTGGGTTTTTCTACAATGATAGAGGAGGAATCCAATCAGAAGGACCAGGGAGCAAGATTTGCTTCATTCAAATAGGGATCAACTAGTGAGGCATATTACACAACATGATTTTATTCAGTGACTGAGGATGAGACCAATCAAATAGATTTTTCCTCATTGACTGAGGTTTTTCCAGTCAGACAAAATGGATAGTAGGATGTGGCCAGTCAAACAGACTGGATTGAAGGTTGTGATCCAGTGACCAAGGACGAAACTAGTCAGACAAATTGGAAAACAATATTAACCAGTCTGGATGAGTGGATTGCAATTGTGGTAACATATCTTATGGAGACAGTGTTCACATACCCATTTGACACAATGATAGAGGGAGTAACTAGTTTGTAATATTAGAGTAAATATGAGGTGGTAAATATAGATCTATATCTACTATGTGTGACACTAGTGCATCTAGATGTTGGAGGATGGGATACATCCCTTGTTAAGAGGGAGTGTTGATTTTTTTGTAGATTTTGGAGGTATTCCCACTAGAGTCCAAGGTTCCAAGCATGTGGGAATTTTCATTGGCACTGGTTTTTACTTTCATTTCAATGAAATCGACCTAGAGATGAGGCTAGGGCTCATGGGAAATTTGATGGGATTTTTGGGTTTGTGTGGGGGTGCCACACCCACAAAGAGAATTGAAATGTTCTAATTAATTGTTGAGTGTAGGAAGGGCTCCTAAACTCACTCATTGGAATCCTATATAAAGGAGAGATGTCATTGTGACATTAGATAATCATTGTGGAAGAATGGAGTTGGAATAAGTGATTCTGCACTTGTGCTAGGAGGATTGGTGATCTCAACAAAGGGAAAGTTTGTTAGGTGGTGAATCTATCCGTGAAGAGAGAGGTAAAGTAGGTCACATGTTTGGAGAGAATTTTTTGTACCATATATGATTTATAGGAGGACGAAGTGTGTATATACACAGATTACAGAACGACAAATTGTGTATAGGCTTATGAAATTTGCAATGGATCAAACAACGTATGTTCGTAGTTGCTAGTTGATGAATCACCTATCTAGTTTTCTAGCAGGGTACAAATATGTATAGGTTAACAAGTGATGTTAGTAGGTCATACATGTGGTCTATAGCAAATTCTTGAGTAGACAATATTTCCATATATTGTTAAGGTTTAGTTTTCTTGTTTATATATTGAAGGACAAGGTTGTTCTCATATTTGGTGATTTTGAGAGGACTAGTTGTGTCCTCAGTTTTGGTGACTTTGAGAGGACTAGTTTTAGTCCTCATATTTGAATAATTGGATAAAGTTACAGAACACAAATATTGTGTCTCTTGTATTGATGATTCATCTTTGATCTTGTTGTTTCCACTGAATATGTTTTCAGTCAATAATTTCGATGTAAATTTATTCAGTGATAGTTAGATCACTAGGAAGCAATTTTCAGATCTGAAATTAGTCACATAGAGTTGCATGTGAAAATTGACATGCAATGGCTTTGGGATTGAAAATAATCAATTTATTTTGAATCAAATAGTGTAGGGACCCTAAATATTTCATCAGTATTTCATTTATTTTGAGAGAGATTCCTAGCTAAATGACTCTCTTCATAAACTTTGTGGTGAAATCTTCCACCAACTATTCCAAACTTTAGCTAAAGTAATGCCATGTGATCTATTGATCCTCCTCATAACTAATTGGGTAAATTTGATATTTATTAATTTCATTGAATACCTCCTAATTAGTGATCGATTATTCATTTTCAATACTCCTTTTAGTAGCATCACTTTCCTAGTGTGCCAATGCATGGGCCTCAAGCTTCGAGAGGTAAATAAAATTCTTTGTTTTCTATTAACTTCATGTACATTGAAGTACACATTAATCTAATATAACTACTATTTCAATACAAAGGCATCAACTTCTCCTGCATAGGTTTTAATTTCCACTTTATCTTACACATAGAAAGGTACTTGATTTCTACTATGGCTACATTCTCTAGTCCTAGTCTCGGTCTCAATCTTGGGATGTTTTTCATTTTCTTTAAAATATATTTGTCTCCTCACCTAAGCTTGTAATAATTTTTTTGTGTGCTTGCTTTCCTTTTCTCTATCCTTGTAACCATTTAGTGAATACAATTTTCATTTATTCCATTTGATTCTCTGATTGAATCAAAAGAAACTTTGCATCACCAGTCTCCATAGGATCATCCATGGTCTAGTTTGAAAATTGTTTTCCCATTGTTTGTGTTCCACCCTTGGGCCGATAGAAACTAGTTCTCTACCTTCAAGTAGCTTCTATAATTGAGTGAGAATCCACTATGTACTTCCCTCCAAGGTAGGAATCTATAGGCTCTAATATCTAGTATGATCCATAAATGGTAGTCCTATTTCTTGTCCATATCACTAACATGGATTCTTCTTGCAACGAATTAAGTCATGTGTATTCTACAATGAATATAAAATTTAAATCATTCTTCTTCTCCCCTATTTGTAAACTCAATAAATATTTCTCTATTTGTATTACAGTTTCTTGGTTTCTTTGTAATGCCAATCCAAACACCAAGCAATGGAACAAGTGCACTCTAGTTATTCCAAAAAAATAACACACAATATATATGTTCAAGACAAAAACATGATTAATAACACATCGTGATGTTCATTGCCCCTTTATAAACCCACAATTGAAAATATAATTTTTTATACATGGAGTGTTGTAGGTGGTAGTAATTACAAAATGTATATAGGATGTACTTACAACAAAAATGATTAATAACACATCATGATGTTCATTGCCTGTTTATAAACCTACCATTCAAAATACAAATGTTTATACATGGAGTGTTGTAGGTGGTAGTCATTACAAAATGTATAGAGGATGTACTTACACTTCATGTACTTAGTTTATGGTTTGAATAGAGATTATGTATATATTTTGAAACCTATAGTTTACTAAAATAGACAACAAGTGTAAGACAACAAATCAATCAAGAACAATATTGCCATTGTTTATGATAAAAAGTGAAATTGGATATGTATGAATTGATTTCATATATTTGACCAAGGAAAATTCCATGAATTTGTGGGTGGGTATGGTTCCTCCAAGATTGAACCAACAACTAGTGAGCTTATTAAAGGATGATTTCCAATGGAATGACATGAGTCTCATGATGCAAGTAAAAAATAAAACCAATAGTTCACTCCTATCCTATGTTGATCTCCTTTGGAAATTATATATATGGTCTAGGAGTAGGATGTAGAAATTTTGATACACTTAATGTATTTCTTGTGATTCTCCTGATCTAACAATTACACCACTGTTAAATATAGAATCGCTTATACTATTATTCTTGGGGAAAATTAAATCACGATCACAGCCACAATCACAAAGTGAAATATCAATAACACATAACACATAATTTTTACTGGGAAAGCATAAAGATAAAAACCCCACTATCATATATTATGTATATCATGAATCATGAAACAATCTCATACAAAACTCTAATCCAAGAGCTCTCAGTACAATACAATCGTTTCACACTGTCATACACAAATCAGCAAATACATGTGCTAATTCTCCATGTCCATACAACCTGCCTCCTCTACACAATCTCTGCAATTTGAATTCTCACAATCGAATCATGCGTTACAATTGCATAGTTTGCACATGCTCATAATCATATTCACTGCATGTGTGATCAAATCCCAACTAATAGCCAAATTGTCCCTTTCATCTGTTATCTCAACTGGGTCTCCATTGGATCTGACAAGCATGCAATTAACTGTGGTGAATATTCAGTTGCATGTGAGTTCACCGATTAACTGAACTCTCACTAGTGCATGTTTAGTTACAACTAGTACAATTGATCTTAACTAACTTAACTACACTT
>JASDQU010753761.1:57045-67267 GCA_032191745.1 Picea mariana
GGCCCCACTAGTAGCATAGGTTCAGAGGGAGTCGGTAGCTCCACCAATGATGAGAAAGGTATCCCCACCAGTAGTTTCAACTCAGAGGGAGAAAGAGTTCATAGGGATTCAACCCTAAAGATACAATAGGGAGAAGTAGCCTCCTAGGACTATTCAAAGGATATTATACTTCTGAGGAAGTCAACAAGTTCATAGCTCTGGAGAAAGTACAAACTCAAAGGGAGATAGATTTTAGAGGGAGCATATGGATTCAAAGGGAGACTAATCTCATAGATATTTATTTGTCTTAGTGGGAGAGTCATCCATTTATAGGGATTTCCCCCTTAGTTTCAGGTGGGAGAGAGGTATATTCTAGGTTTTATAGGCATGTTTCATGGGTTGAGGAGGCTAGAAAAGAGGTTTAGAGGTAGGAGGATTCTAGGAGATGTGTAACCTCCATGGAGGATCCATTGTTTCAATAGGTTTTTCCATAATGACAGAGAAGACATATAGTCAGGAAGACTGGGGAGTAGAAGTTTCTTCAGTCATAGAGGGAGCAACCAACGAGGCAGATTGAAAAAAAAGATTTGTATCAATGACAGAGGGAGAAACCATTCAAGAGTATTGGAGTGCATTTGTGCTAGATCTAGTGCATCATATAGAGCTACTTCCCTTATGGGAGACAGAGGTAAATCCATATGATGGTGGATGGGATACCTCCCTCGCTAAGAGGGAGTGTTGATGATATTGTAGCTTCATGAGGTATTCCCACTAGAGGCTAAGCTTACAGGAATGTGGGAATCTTTGTTTGTACCATATTATCCCTTTGTTTAAGTGAAATCAACCTAGAAATTAGGCCAGGGCCTCATGGGAAATTTGATGGGATTTGTGGGCTTGTGATGGGGTGTTACACCCATAAAGAGGAATAAAATATTCTAATTAATTGTTGAATTTAGAAGGGGTTCCTAAACTCACTCATTGGACTTGTATGTAAAGGAGAGATGTCATTGTGACATTTAGTCATTGTAAAAGGATGGAGTTAGCATAAGTGAGTCAACACTTGTGCTAGGAGGCTTGGCGATTTTAGCAAAGGGAAATTTTGCAATCATGGAAAATATGTCCTAAGAGAAATTCATGGAGAGTGAATCATACAGAGGTGTCCATACAAGTTTTATGTACATGTACATAGGTTGCAGTGGAAGGAATTGCATATGTACATGCATTGTAGTGGGAATAATCATATATGCATGTAGGTTGAAGTAGGCACAATTTTGTATATGCGGGTTGCAGTGAGGCATTGTCACATATATATTTAGTTTGCAATAAGGTGAATCACATACATATGTACAAGTTTTTCTAGGTAGGTTTAGATCTATACAGGCTGACGTCAACAACAATACATGTGACATCAATAGGTCTTACATGTGGTATACAACATATTTGTGGGTAGAGGAAATTTCCAAGGATTTGTTGAGGTTTGGTTTTTTGATATTTTGTGTTATTGGAGGACAATGTTGTCCTCATATTTTGGTGAAACTGTATTGGATGGGAGGGTTGTTTTTTCCCTTGGGATTTCTGAATTTGACAAGGTTACATAACTGAAATTTTGGGTCTCTTGTGTATTGTTGATTCATCTCTAATATTGTTGTTTCCAATGCATATATTTTCAATCAATATTTTTTAGTGTGAAATTGTTCAGTGATAACAACTAGGGTTTACTATTAATTCACTAGGAAGAAATTTTCAAATCTGAAAATTAGTCACATAGAGTTTCATGTGAAAATTGACAATAATAAAGGAGGAGAGACTATCTAAATATAATGGCCTCATTGGGTGATTTCACATCACTTAACTTGGACTAAACTATCCTTTTTAACTTATGCTTGTATTGAGAATGGGAGTTGAATCAATATAAGATACTTTTTATTTTAAATGAACATCTATAAATCATTCATTAACAATAAATGCACAGAAACTCAAATCATAATACATTGAGTTTAATTTGGAAAACCTTGTGGGAGAAAACTAAAAAAACTTATCTTTATAAATGTGTGTAGGCACCAACCTATCATTACAAAGGTTGTAGGAACCAACCCACTGGAGACACCAATCTCTCCATCTAATCACCAACTCAATGAGATATTGTGTAGGTACCAACCTACTAGAGGCACCAATCTCTTCAGTTGAGAACTAACTCAGTAACATATTTTGTAGGCACCAACCTACTATATCAACCAATATCCTCAACTGGGAATCAACTCAGTAAGACATGTATAGATACCAATCTAATATCTTTATACATAGAGTACTTTTGACTTCACCTACTTACTTCATACTTCAAAAATAGCTTCATACCCTAGAAAACTTCATAGCATCATTCCCATAATATAATTCTATATTTCCAGATCACAACCTCAAAACAACGCACTTTGCAACATCATATACCTTAGTCCTTCATAGCACACCCTTAAAAATATAAGAAAACTCCTCTTTCATACCTCAAATCTCTTTTGAACACTTGTGTTTTCACTTCATACTTGGAATCTCTTCAAATGCACACATCTATCCTATATTTATAGTGTTTATGTGCTCACTTATGGGGTCAATTTGTAAAACTGGCTAGGCCAACCTATACTTTCTAGCTAATTTGACCTGACAGAATATTTCATATCTCCTCATTCCTATGGAGTTAGAGGCAATGTCATATATCGTTGGAAAGGTCTCAGAATAATATTTTCAACCGTATATCCTATGTTCCCATTTGAGATAGGTATTCATATTAAAAATGAATTCAAATATATGGTATCCAAAATGAGAATCAAATATCCAAAAACAATATTTCCAATAATCTCCATCTTGCAATCTTTATATTGGACATCTGTATATGAAACAATATTTCCAAAAATCCCCACCCCCCCGCCTCTATCATTGATGGAAACCCTTAGTCAATTATTTAATAATCCCTCTGTCTGCAACTCTTCTTGTGTCTATAATATTTCCTCTTTCTGAAACTTCTCCCCCTTTGACATCAATGGCAATGAGTTTCTCCCTCTGACCTTATGCTTCCCTTTTACAATGATATAAGAGGGATGTCACTCCTAGATTTTATCTAAGATATTCAAATGTGTCTCTAGGTAGGGTTTTGGTAAACATATCTACAACTTGTTCTTTGGTGTCAATCTATTCCAGCTTGACACTTTGTTCGACTGCATATTCTCTTAAGAAGTTGTACTTGATGGGAATATGATTTGTCTTTGAGTTCATAATAAAATTCTTTGAAATGTTTATTGCACTTGTGTTTTCTTAGATGATTGAGATTGTTTGATCATATTCCACCTTCATAAAGTTTTGTGTATTCTTCATCTAAAGAACTTATGTGCAACATGTTGCTCCTTCAATATATTCGACTTTTTTATGGATAGAGAGATTGAATTTTTCTTCTTGCTCAACCATGATACTAGACAATTTCCTAGAAAGAGTGTTCCTCAATGGGTACTTTTCTTGTCATCAATACTTTCGACCCAATCCACATATGTATATGATGTTAGAGTGAAGTCCTTGCTTCTTGAACACCACAAGCCAAAGTTCAATGTCCCCTTCAAATATATGAATATTATTTTTAATGCTTTCACATGTGTTTCCTTTGGTGCATATTGAAATTTTGCAACCAATCCTACTGCTTGCATGATGTATTTCATTGATGTTGTTAGATATAGTAGGTTTCTAATCATTGACCTATGCCGTGTTTGATTTGTTTATGGAGATTCATCATCTTTGCTCAACTTATATCCTGTGATCATGGGTGTACTAACAAGTGAAAAATCATCCATTCTAAATTTCTCCAACATTTCCTTGATATACTTGTTATGAGAAATGAATACGCCTTTTCTAGATTGAGAAATATGCAACCCTAGAAATAACGACAATTCTCCAAGCATGGACATATCAAATTATTTTTGCATTTCTTGTGCAAAGGTTTGGCTCATTCTATCATCATTACTTCTAAATATGATACCATCCTCATAAACCACAATGATTAACAAATTTTCATTGTTTATTTTGATGTAAAAATTGTTTTTTGTAGCTCCTCTTTTGAAACCTTGTTGTTTTAGGTATTTGTCAATTCTTGAATACCAAGTTCTGGGAGATTGCTTTAGTCTGTAGTGTTCTTTCTTCAAAATGCATACATGATCTTTGTTTTATGACAATTGAAATCCTTTTGGTTGTTCAATATATATTTTTTCTTCTAAATTTCCATTTAGAAAGGATGACTTGACATCCATTTGATAGACTTTGAAGTTCTTGAAACACACAAATTCCAAAAACATTTGGATTGATTCTAATCTTGCAACTAGAGAAAAGGTTTATTCAAAGTCAATACCATCAACTTGAGCACACCCTTTACATACCAATATTGCTTTATTTCTTACCATTTTCCCATATTCATCCAATTTGTTTCTGAAGACCCATTTGGTGCCAATCACATACTTGTATTTTGGTTTGGGAAGAAGTTCCCATGGCTCATTCTTCTCAATTTGATTTAGTTCTTCTTTCATAGAATTAACATAATGCTTATCTTCACTAGATTGTGAAAATTTCATGGGCTCTATTTTAGATAGAAAATAAAAGTTCAATCTTATTCTAGTATGAACTTGTGTATCTATATCACCAAGAATATGATTTTATCGATGATAATTTTGAACAAATATGGATGGTGTCTTTGGATATTTGCATTATGTTTCTTCTTGTCCTTTCTTTTCTTCTTCCTCTTATTCTTCCTTTTCTCATTATCTGTAGATTGTATCCTCTATATTTTCATTTGTTTGTGAATTTCATTTTGAGGTATTTATTCATCCACTCTTAAATCAATACTAACTACAACCTTGCATAGTATTTTGTTGTAGAATTTGTAGTCCTTACTTCCAGATGCAGAGCCAAGAAATGTACCTTCATCAGTTCTAAAATCAAACTTTTCTAAATTATCTGCATTTCTCTTTATATATAACTTGATCCTAAATACTTTGAAGTATTTGATTGTAATTTGTCTACATTTCCATAATCCATAAGGTGTTTTTTTGTTGTTCACTCTAATTTGTGCTCTATTCAAAATGTAGATGATTGTGTTGACTTCTCTCCAAAACGTGTTTGTTAGTTTGGATTCATTCAATGTTTTTTGAGCCATTTCTTATACAGTTATGTTCTTCCTTTCTACAACTCCATTTTTCTATGGAGTCCTTGTTGTTGAAAAATGTCTCTTGAATCCATGATTCTCATAGAATTCATCAAGTTTGTAAGAGGTAATTTGACCTCCTCTGCCTGATCTTAAGCACTTGATTTTTAAATCAATCTCATTCTCAACTAAGACTTTAAAAGATTTAAAATTATCAAATTCTTCATATTTTTCTTTAAGAACCTCTATTTCTATCTCTCATGTGATCACTTGTATAAACTCTACAATCTAGTGCTTTAAGACCAAAATTATTGCAGGAAAAACAATAGTCAAGAAAGATATTTTGGTACCGGTTTGTGAAAGGCCTTCTTGGTGGAACAACTCTTCTGGACTCATTCTTGTTGTTCATGTGAGGATAATCATGTTTATATTGGTCATCATTTCTTTTCATGTTGCTTATTTCATCATTGATGGAGCCTTTGAGAATGTTAGCATAGCTTTTAGGATTTTCTTAATTTTCCTTTTTTTATGGCTTTGTGACCTTAGTGCTTGCATCTCCCTCAAGGGTCTTTTGTTTTTTGTTGTAGCCAAGACCTATCTTGATGAATGATGACCTTTGGTGACTAATAATATTATCTATGATTTCAATACTTTTTCCAAACTTCAAGCTTCTACTCAACTGATCAGTTGTTTTCTCTAGTTCCTTTTTGAAAGAAATGATATTAGCCTCTACCTTCTCACAATTTTCTTCCTTTTCTTTTAATTGGCTTCTCGCCACTTCTTCTATATTTTTTTCCTCTTATATTTGATTCTTCAGAATGATAATTGTTTTTTTTGTTTCATTAAGATTATGATCCTTCTTTTCATATTTATACAATTTTTTCTACTTTTTATTATTTCCCTTGATTCTATCTATTTCTTCTAAGGCACTAATGAGTTATGCTTCAATATTCACTTCCCCATCAATGTCTTCTTCTTCATGATTTTATTTTTCTTTCCAATTGTCTTCATTTTTTGTATTAGAATACTTTGTATCCATGGACATGAATATGAATTCTTATTTGTTAATATCATAAACATATCCATCACTTTATTCATACAAGCTACTATGTGTGGACAAACCTTATTGAATAGCCATCTGTTCTCCCAAGATATACCTTCATGTGGTTAAATTGTTTTTGAAGGAACCTACTCTGATACCATTTGTTGAAATTATTCTTATACTCATATGGGGGAGGGGGTGAATCATTATAAGATACTTTTTACTTTAAATGAGCACTCATCAATTATTCATTAAAAATGAATGGATATAAACTCAAATCACAATACACAGAGTTTAATTTGGAAAACCATGAGGGAGAAAACCAAAAAAAAATATCTTTATAAATTTCTATAGGCACCAACCTACTATTACAAATATTGCAAGAACCAACCTACTAGAAACACCAATATATTCATCTAATCACCAACTCAACAAGATATTATGTAGGCACCAAACTACTAGAGACACCAAGTTCTTCAACTAAGCACCAACTCAGCAAGATATTTTGTAGGGACCAACCTACTAGAGACACCAATCTTTTCAATTGATCACCAAATCAGTAAGAATTGTATAGGTACCAATATAATATATTCATACACAAAGTACTTCTGAATTTACCTTCATGTTTCATACTTCAATCATATCTTCAAACTCTAGTCATATTTAGCCTGCATTCCCTAGTGAACCTCATAGCATCATTCCCATAATACAATTCTAGAATGTAGCATCTCAACCTAGAAAAATTCACTCTGTAGCATCATAGACCTTATTCCTTCATAGTGCACCCTTAAATCTCCAAGAGAACTCCTCTTGCACAACTTTAGACCCTAAGAATACTCCCCAACTCCTCTTTCTCCTCTTGCACACATCATATCTATTATACCCACTTGTGGTTTATCTTCTTGTTTGGATGATCTTCAAATGAACACATCTATCATGTATTTATAGTCTTTCCACATTCACTTATGAGGATGACTTGTAAAACTGGTTGGGTTGTTCTATACTTTCTAGGTGGGTTTACTTGACATAGTATTTCAAATCTCCTCATTCTTATGGAGTTATAAGGATTTCCATATACCATTGAAAAGGTCTTGGAATAATATTTTCAAGCATATATGATATGCTGCCATTTGATCTAGGTATTCATATTAAAATGTCCTTCAAAGATAGGATATCCAAATTTAGTAGAAAAATTAAAACAATAATATTTCCAACAATCTCAATCTTGCAATCTTTATCTTGGACATCTGTAATATCCCCCTATCTTTAACATCAATGAAAATAAAATTTCCAACACTCTCTAAGATCTGTTCAAAAGAAACCAAGTGGAATACAAAGACAAATCACCGACCAGATAAAGAGTCCTAGCTTACTCTTTTATTTTCATAAAACTAACACTCCTAGTGAATTCACCCCATTTAGAATAAAAACATAATGAAAATTAATTGTCATCCATGAAGAGATCTAGAGCATATATGAGAAAATATCTTTAGGGGTGGTACCTCATCTCCTACTCATGTGTATGTAATCCTCTAGGGGTGTCACCTCATATCCTACTCATGTGTAAGTAATATCAAGAGTTCTCAATAGAATATCTCTAGATGTGGTGCCCTTGCTTCTATTAATGAAAACCTAAATTTGTGACTAATCACTAGTCCACTCATAGTCTAAAATATAAGTCCTTAAAATTAAGGAAATCCCTAAAAAATAGTAAATGATGCCAAATGAAAGAAATAATACGGAAAACATATTCAAATCAGTAAACTAATACTCTGTCTTTGCAAGGAATGTTTTCCCCACCACACTAATTTGTCTCTCAATGACTCAAACTTATCACCTTTTAGGGAATTTTTTAGAACATTCACCATATGTGAATATGAAGGAATATGCCATTGTACCATGCCCCTTAGGAAATAATATATTATATAAATATGCTAATCTCTATCATGGAAAATTATATTCTAAAAGAGATTAATGAACCTCTTACTATCACAACAAATAATAGTGGGTTGGAACATCACACCAGTCAACATAGTTACTAATCTACAAAGTCATATTACCTCACAAGTACAATATTAAGTTGACATGTACTATGATTGTATTGAGATAAGGGAAATTTCTAGTTGGTTCATGCTAAACCAAGAAATCATACATGTACCCAAACTAAAATGGTAAATGAAATCCCTTCAAATATCAAAATACATACTTTGCAACTCTCTAATGAGACTTCTTGCACTCTACCATGAATTGGATCAATAGATTCACTACAAAAGATAAATCTAACCTAGCCTTTAATAGGTACATTAGTGACCTAATAGATTGTCATTAAAAAGTAGTGTCAACTAATTCCAAATCCTCATCATAAGTGAATTTAAGATTTGGAACCATGAGGGTAGATGTAAAATCCTGACTATTTTATTTTTAACTCAGTTTTCGTAGTGTAGACATTTCGTCAAACACTTTCTATACAATGTTATTGTTGTTTGCTGGTGTAGGAAGTTTAGTGACAGTGAGTAGCCTTCTTTAAGAAATATTTGATAGTCATTATAACAACTAGAATATCTAAATCCCATTTCTCAAAGGGATCCACCACAAGATAAGTTTGAAGTGGCATTTCCTCTGCTTGGACAAGCCATCCTTTTCTCTGGAATCTATCCTAGCTTCTCACATACTTTTGGGCATATAGAAAAATAATAGGCCAATAGTACCCTATATGCAACACTTTATGAGTAGTCCTTTTGTCAAAAAAGTGCACTCCACAAGGCCCATCATGAAAATATTTTACGATGTCATGAATTTCATCCTCTTAAACACAACATTGGATCTTGTGATTTGGCTCGTTGTAAAAGAGGTATCCTTGAATCCATGAATATTGGTCACTTTTATTAATAATCATCTATCATCCTTTGAGTGAGAAATGTGTTAGAAGTTTCCCTGCAACTAAGTAGTTAGCAATATCTACAAACCATGGAGTGTATATAGATAGTGAAAATAAGTGTTCATCGAAGAAAAAATCCTCAATAGAAAGTGTGTCTCCATCATTGGTGAGACTTGAGAGGAAGTCAACAAAAACTTTGTCCCTCCCAGTCCTTTCAAGGATGGTGATGTCAAATTCCTAAAGTATCAATAGCCATCTAGTCATTGTACCATGGGTGATGGGTTTATTCATTAAGTAGTGGATGGTAGAGTGGTTGGTGTGTAGAAACACAAGATAACATATTATGTACTTATTTATAGAATCAAAAACAATAACGAATTATTTTTTTTGTTTGTGTATAGTTGAGATCTCTAGGAATTAGATTCTTGTTGATGAAATATATGGAACAGGGTTTTTGTTCGTTACAATTCCTCAAAAAAACTTCAATTTCGGTGTTTGAAGCATCAATAGATATATGAAATGGTAAGGACCAATCTAGTCCTCTTAGGATTGGTGTTGTAGATAACCTCTCTTTTAGAGCTTCAAAAGCACACTAACATTGATTAGTCCAAGTAAAATATAAATTTTTGAAAAGTAATGAAAATAAAGGGAATGAAACCTTTGTAAATTTTTTTAAAAAATGATTATAATAAACAACATGTGCCAAGAAACTATGTACATCTTTCTGTGTCTTTGGAATAACAAGGTTGACTATTACCTCATTTTTTCTGGATCCACTTTGATACTTGCAAGAGAAATGTGGTGACCCAAAGAAATTCATTTAGTTAGTAGCATAAAATATTTTTCACTACTAAGGGAAAGGTTTGTTTCCTTGCATATTTTGAGCACCTTCTCCAAATCATCCAAATATTCTTCAAATGTATCTGTTACACATTATTTTCATCATCCCTATGATCGTTAATGATGTAAACCTATCTGTTGCCTTCAGAGGGGTCAGTGGCCTGAGTTCCTAAAGAGAGAAGAGAGAAAAACTTTTCCTGAGAAAAGAAATTGCATTTTCCTATGTAAAAACCTTATAAAAAGGGATTTTCGCAGGTTGCTATATAGACAGGGTGCGAGAATGACCAATTCTCACAGGTTGCACTATAGCTAG
>JASDQU010753762.1:5849-33779 GCA_032191745.1 Picea mariana
ATGAGTCCAAATATTTTATATATTGCAGCTACTTGTGTCGCCCTTGAACATAAAACAATCTTATGAGTCTTCATATCATTATTCGGTTTAATATGGCTTTAGGAGGCCCTTTTTCTCATTGTTGAACATAATTTCCTCTAGCTGGTTATTCTTCCAGTCATATGGAGTGTTTGTTGACACCGCTTGTTTTGTAGACGTATCCCAGTTTCTATTCCATGTTGTCTCAGTCACATTTTGTGTCATGTCTCTTTTGAAGGGAACTCAACCTATGTCAACCATTCTGCAGAAACCTTGTCTTTCCAGGTCGACCTTCTTATCTTAGTCAAATATTTCACAGTTTCACAAGTATATTTGTATCTCACTCATGTTAGTATATAAGGTCCTCATTGACTTATTGTTGGTGGTCTGCTCTCATCAAACTCGACACATTGCTTTGAGAGGATGACCTAGAGTTTCACCCTGGGCCTATTTCCATTATAATTGACAGGTAACCTTATGCTCACCAGATGATAACCATCATTGGTCATTGACTGAGTGGTTTCCCTTGTGTCTGATGTCAACAAAAATCACCGCACATAGGGATTCGTGCAATACCTTGGTTTCCATCTGACCCCATTGGTGGATTCCTCGTCTTTGTCAATTGTCTTCATCATTGGCTACTATTCAAAGAGTCTCTGTTGTGTGATATTTCATTTGTTACATGATAGAGTCGTATCTCAGTGTGGTCCTTACAATATTTTTGTCCAAGTCTTTTCAAATCTTTGGCCTTCTGCTACCCCTCATGCTGAATGGTGGATGATGCCTTAATTCCTTCCTTTTAGCAGATCTCTTCCTATCGAATTCAACACACCTTGCTATGGGACATGCATATAGAGTCATTTTTAGTACCTTGGGGCTTGTAGTCATCAGTGGCAGGTTCCCTCACTATTGACAGTGGAAATACATCAATATCCCCTGATCAGTAGTGTTATCACTCTGTAATTTTCCTGAGGTTGCAACAAGAAGTCACATAGGTAACCATTTCAACAAATCTTCAGACTGTAAGGCTGACCTCCTTCATTCTGGAGAAGGATCTCTCCTCAAGTCTCCCACCCAATGTCACTACGGTGGCAACTTATCAATATGATCAATGACCAGATTTGTATAAAGGAAAGAAACAAAAAATTAAAAAGTGGTAGTTGGGAGGACATACAAGGGGGTTAGAACCATTGGGAAATGGAGTCATGGCATGAAATTCAATGGTTTACATCTTAACATAGGATGAGAGCCTCCCTGAAAAATCGAGGCAAAGTGGGAACCCTATTCAACAGGTTAAAATGATGTAGAGGTGGTTTGAAAGAGAGGAAAGCCCACTGTAATAAGAGGCATCTAACATAGGATGAATCTCTTATGGCAGCTTTAGAAGAAGGGGGAAAAGAGGTAGACAAACAAATAGAGCATCTAATCAAGGGTGAATCTTGGAAGGAAAACCATGAACACATAAAGAAAAACCACTACATAAGAGGCACCTAACCATGAGTGAATCCCTACATACAGTTGCAAAAGAATAAGCACTTAATCTGGCTGCAGAAATAGAGCATCAAACAATAGGAGAATTCTAAGACAAAAAACATAAATATATAACACTTAACTGATTACTGAGATAAAGCATCTATTAATGGTTGAATTCTGAAAGAAGGAACCAACAATACATAACAAGCATTATCTATTGTGAGAGGAGGACAGATCGAGGATGAACTCTAGTCACACTACTCTTAGAGAAATGATGTAAGAAAACATAAAACATGGAAGAGACATGATGAACATAATCACCATGATGAATCTTAGGCCATAAACATGTTTTCTTTATTAATCTCACAAAGAAATAGACATGGCCGTCATTACATTTGCAGGGGGTTTCCCTCCCCAAAAGTTGAGCAGAGCCCAGGCAGCTTCCAAAAGAACCTCCCTAATGACTTCTAATGCCTATATTATAGCCTAGATAGGGATGATAACATTACAATTCTAATTCCATCATCTTTCCCAAAATATAAACAGTTACAAATAGAAAATGACACGTTTTAACTGATTTCCTGCTTTTCAGGAGGCAAAATTCTGAAAAATAGGCTTCAAAATGCCAGTTGTAATTATCAAACTATAATAGTTGTGTAAAATATGAGAAAGGTTTTTGTAGATAATATCGTTAGAAAGAAAAAACTCTCTTGGTTTATTGAATTTCATCTCCAGCTGGTCGGAATACGTGTCGCAAAAACATGTTTCAAACATGAAATTATGAAAACTAAAAAATAGGGCTCAAAGATTCCTTCAAATCTCCCAATCTGTTACACCTGTGTGAAAAATGAAAAAGGGTAATGTTCGTGGGTCTGTGCTTGACAATAACCTCCTTTGAATTTTGAAAATTTATCCTGGTTCACCCGAAAATCCTCATGGAAGTCAACTCATCAAAAATATCAGTTCAACAGTCCTAACATAGTTTCTGTAGCACATTTCGCAGTAATTTCCATAGCGCCTGTCTGAAAACGCCAATTTTTACAGCGCCGAGCTAGGAGCAATTTGAAATCCTTTGGCATGACAAAAAGGTAATGATGGGAATGAATTAATATAGCGTTATGGACTCATATTTAGGATCAAGTGCTCTTGCTTCATAAAAAATGTTGAAACTTGGTGCTTGAGGAAGTTGGCGTTGCAGAATCTCCTAATTCATAGTGATGGAAAATAGACTGTAAAAATAATCCAAATTTCTAGTGCAAATTCTATGTGCTAACAGGTAGATTCTATCATATGTTCGACATCAACTCATTTATTCACACTTGTTAGATTTTAATAGGTACCTTGATGCCCATTATCATCATTGGTGGGTTGTCTCACATTTTTTAACGATATACATCAATGACCGGTAATAAAACGATGTCTCACTGTGTTCGACTTCAACTCCTTTATTCACATAGTGTAGACTCGTCTCACAATGGTCATATTGAATACTTTGGGTGAAGTATGAGCATCACCTCTTTTGTGCTCCTATTGGACTTATATTGATTGTACCACCCTCGAACATTGGTACTTGCAGAAACATGGTGATGTGGTAGCACCAGAGGCTGCCACGTATCACCCATTTTTGGCATTTTTAGGACGATCCGTAGACCAATCGGATCATGCCACGTGGCAGTCCGTATGCTGACGTGGCATGATGACTTGGCAGGGGCAACGTGGACCAGTGAGAGGCTGCCACGTGGCAGGTGGGAAATGCTCAATGACAGCCCGTGAGAAAAAATTTGAAAAACAAATAGTTTGGCGGGTCCGCCAAATCTGGCAGACCATGCCAAACTTAGCCACAATTAATTGTTTGGATATGGTTCTAGCACCGCTGCTAAACTAGCGGAATGAACATTGTTATATATATATATTTTGAAACAATACAAAGCCCAAAAGGGGGAGGCCCGTGGGTTTGACCTTGGGACCTCTTCCACCATATGCGCCTTAACAAATCTGTCCTAACCAATAGGCCACAGGCCACACATTGTAACCAACGCCCAAAAAATATATTAAATGCTACATCCAAACAACCACCAAGAGGAGGCGCGCGTATAGTACGATCATATGGGAACAAAAAATGATGGAGTCTAGCCATTAATGCAAGTTGCAGAGAGGGAACGAAAACCAAGACAAATTTCAACTTGGGCCTGGGAGTGCCAGAGTCGGATGGAGGCATGGAGACAATCATTTTTGGGTAATTCGATGCCACAAATTCAATGGTGATGTCTACTTTTGATCTACGCATTATTTCTGGAGCTTGATTTCAGAATGAGGCATACTTATGTATTTTGCCAAATTCTTTTGATAAGTTAATGAAAGAGTCCACCCATTTGAGAGCAGGACCCGAAGATGTAGTCCACAAGGGACAAAATTCGTTATCAAGTTTTTGTGTTCATATTTAATTCTTATGTCTCTTCATGTTTGAGCTTTCCTTCTTTAATGGTGCATTTTAATTTATGCTCATTTAATACAATTCTTTATAAGTCACTCAAGGAAAAGATCCCAGATCATGCGGGTATCAGAGTAGTCATCTTTGACTTGAATTGTTGAGTGTGAATGCTTACTATGGCCAAGAATAAGCGGGGTGAAGGAACTCTTAAGACTTTGAATCTCGAAGTTGGCCATGCATCCCGAAGGAAGAAAATGGCAGAAGAGGACAAGCATGATGAACATGAGAAAAACTTTCACATGGTCTTTTATAGTATGTTAGAAATGGTCGAACAAATGTATGGAGATTACGAGAAGAGGATGAAGAAGAAAGGGAAGAAAAAGGAAGAACATGCAGATGATGATGCTTCGGTAAACCAAGGGGCTGGAGGAGATCCTCCTGAGCCTCTGTCTTCACCTTCGAGTTCTAGTTCTTCTTCCTCTGATAATTCTCATCATTCTAGCCATAAAGCCTGTTTTAAGAAACCGTTATTAAAGCTTGATGTAAAATTTTCTTTACCTATGTTTAATGGAGATGCTAATTCTGAAAAGCTAGATAATTGGATCCGACAGGTTGATGTGTATTGCCGTGTCCAACATATTGATGAAGAAGAAGTTAAAGTGAAACTGGCTTCTCTTCGGTTGGAAGGCACCTCTCTTATATGGTGGGAGAGCAAGCTTCATGATAGAATTAAGTGTGGTAATATTCTTTCCTCATGGTTGGAGTTTAAATCAATGATAAGGAAGCAATGTTATCCATTAGGGTATTTACATAAAGCAATGATGGAATGAAAAACTTTAAGGAAAAGTAAAGGTCAAACTGTACAAAGTTTCACAAAAGAATTTAGGAAGAAATCTCTTGCATTGAACATTCATTTGGATTCTTATGAAACTTTAATGAAGTATATTGGTACACTTCACAGATATATCCATCATACTTTTCTCTTGTTTAACCCCACTAGTCTTGACAAAGTTTGTGTGCAAGCCACTCACCTAGAGAACAAGGGGAGGCATGTTCAAGAAGATCTCATGAAGAAACCTTCCAATTTCCCACATAAAACTTTTAAGAAGTTTAAAAGGAAGGACAAGAAGACCGCCATAGTGACGAGAGAAGAAGGAAAGGCATCTTGCACTCATTGCAAGAAAAGAGATCATGATGAAGAACACTGTTGGAAACTGCATCCAAAAAAGAAATTGAAATAGTTCGGTGGAAAGGGGAAGACAAAAACCATTGCTACAGTGCAACAAGATCTTGGTTTCGATTCAAGAGATGAAGGAAAGATCACAATGGTTGGAGTACAAGGTAAAGATTCCCTTCATGCTAGTTCAAGTTCCAATAATGAATCTCATGATGATGAATGAAACAAGAATGAATTATTTCACATAAGAGTTGTATCTAAACACACTAATATATATACATTATTTGATCTTGGTTCCCAAGTAAACTTAATATCTTAAGCACTTGTCAAGAATATGGGTCTTGAAATGAAACCACATCCAAAGCCTTATCCTCTTGGTTGGGTATGTGATAAAGCAAAACTTAATGTCACCAAACAATGTACGATTAGGTTTTCTATAGCTTCAAAGTTGATTGATGAAGTGGATTTGGATGTTGTACCAATTGATATATGTGGCATAGTGTTGGGAAGTCTTTATCTTTATGATATAAAATAAGTCTTGTTTCGTCATGAAAACAAATACCACGTTACTAAAGGGGGAGTGGAATATATTGTTAGAGCTCATAGAATGAGGGTAAATACAACACTTGTTAGTGCAGGGAAAATGAAGAGACTCATAAACACTAATAAGAGATATTTACCCATGGTCGTAAGAGAGAAAGATGTCGGGACATCCGACGCTTTCCAAGGATGTGGTCCATCTCATAAAAAGGAATTAATTGATATTGTTTCTAAGTATGATGATATTTTTCAGGAACCAGATGGATTACCTCCTAAGAGGGAAATCCAACATGAGATACATCTTCAACATGATTCTCCTTTTCCTAATGTGGACATGTACATGATGTCATTTGTGGAGACGATAGAGATCAAGAAGTAGGTAGAGGGTTTATTGGATCAAGGGGTCATCAGGCCCAGTTCATCTCCTTGTGGTTCTCCGATCATGATGGTGCCAAAGAAAGATGGCGCATGGAAAATGTGTGTCGATTACCGGGACTTAAATAAAATCACGGTGAAAAATCGATAGCCTCTTCCTCATATAGATGATTTACTAGATCAATTGAAGAATGTTGTTTATTTCACTAAGTTGGATTTGCATAGTGGATATCATCAAATCAAGGTCGCAGAATAAGATGCATGGAAAACTACCTTTAAAACCAAACATGGATTATTTGAATGGTTAGTTATTCCATTTGGGATTTTGAATGCTCTGACAACTTTCATACGTGTGATGAATGATGTATTCAAGCCTTTCCTATATGACTTTGTGATTGTATATTTAGACGACATTCTTATTTTTAGCGGGACTTAGGATGAACATGTGAGGCTTGTAAAGCAAGTATTGGATACTTTGCAAAGGGAAAATCTGTATGTAAAATTGTCTAAATGTGAATTTGGAAAGACTACACTTGTGTACTTAGGTCATATTGTAGGAGGAGGACAATTAAAAACTGATCCTTCCAAAATTAATGTAATTGTAAATTGGCATGAGCCAAAAAGTGTAACCGAAGTCCAAAGCTTCTTAGGTGCAGTCCAGTAATGGAGGATGTAATATTCTAGATATAAAAAGTATGCAGAACAGAAATAAAATGCTAGAAATGGCAGATGAATAACAATATAACCAGAACAACACCACAATAACACCAAAATGATATCAGAATAACACCAGAAAGAGCACTTCGATTACCGAGAGCAATGTTCACTTGCCTCTTCGAGGGGGAAACCTCCAGTAGAGAAAATCTCTATTACAATAATATCCAAGACAATAGTTCTCATACCCTTGACTACTATTTATACTAAATATGTCTATCAAAAGAACCATCTAGAGGAAGATCCTTCTAGAAGCGAAAGCTTCTATTAGGTCTTCTTACATTCGACTTATTCTTCCTTATTGCTATGCCTTATTAATATTGACCTTTATTACATCAGAATATATTATTCTACCTACACGAGGGGTTAGGTCCCTAACATAGGAGGTTCATTTCCAACTTCTCCTTAATAGCAACTCCTTTGCATGCCTTAACCAATGTGAAGAACACTTTTCAGTGGGAAGGAAGGCAACAAAAAGCTTTCGACACTTTGAAGGAGAAGATCGGTACCACACCAATATTAGCACTGTTGAATCTTCAATAGCCTTTTGAGATCAAGACAGATGTCAGTGGATACGCCATGGGTGCCATATTGATCCAATATCGTAATCCTATCTGTTACCACTATGAAACTTTTAACCAAACTGTTGTTAACTATCCTACATATGATAAAAAGTTGTATGCATTATTCCAAAGTGTAAATAAATGGAAGCACTACTTGTCAAGGAAGGAAACAATCATACATACAGATCACCAACCCTTACAATATCTCCAAGCACAGACCAAATTGCAACAATATCGACACTACAGATGGATGGGGTTTCTACAACAATTTCATTTGGTAATCAAGTACAAAAAGGGTACAAGTAACAAGGTAGCCGATATTCTTTCTAGACCTCCTATTGCTGCTTCTATTATTTTGAAGAATACTTCTTTATCTCACGATAGCTATGTAGAACAATATGTCATCGATGAAGATTTTAAAGAAGTATATGAGAATCTAACCCATGGTGCACAGGTAGAGAGATATTGTCTGCAGGGAAAACTACTCTACCATATTGGAAAGCTATGTATTCCTACAAGTGAACGATTCCATGTAATATGGGAAGCTCACACTTCTCTTGTGTCTAGGCATTTTGGGGTAGGAATAACTATGGATCATTTGCAGAGGTTTTGTTACTGGCCTCAAATGAAAGCAATTGTAACTAAATATATAAAGGGGTGTGTGATGTGTTCTACTTGTAAGCCCACTAATAGAAAACCGGGGCTATACTCACCACTTCTCGTTCCATACCATCCATGGGAAAGTATCTCCATGGATTTTGTAGTAGGTTTACCAATGACAAAAGGGGGTCATGACTATTTGTATGCTGTAATGGATAGGTTCAACAAGATGTGTATCTTGATGCCATGTAAAAAGCAGATCACTGCTGAGCAGACTACTAATCTCTTCTTTTAGTATGTTTGGGTTCACTTTGGGTTACCCAAATCCATTGTCTCAGATCGAGCAACTCGATTCCTTGGGTACTTTTGGACTAGCTTGTGGAGGATGATGGACACCAAATTGAAGAAGAGCACTGCTTTCCATCCACAGATCGATGGATAGACATAGGTGGTAAGCCGAAAAATGGTACTTTTTCTTCTAGGCTACTGCAATAAGCATCCAAAGTTACGGGATGAACAGATACCCTATGTACAACATGCTTACAACCGAGCGTTACATTCGTCCACTCAGAGTTCACCTTTTGAGACATGTTTTGGGTACCTACCCAAGGTTCCTTTGGAATTGATGTATGGGAGAGATGCTGATGTGAATGAAGAATGAACAGAGGACAGAGTCCGCAAGTTCATCCAGAGGATCCAACAGATACACCAGGAAGTCAGGGAAAATTCGGGGAAAAGTCAAGCACAATATAAAGCTCGACATGACAAGCACATGGTTGATCATCAGTTCCAGGTTGGAGACCGGGTATGGCTTCACATCAACAAGGAGAGATTGAAGGGTGAAGGAAAGAAATTCAAGCCCATTCATTATGGACCCTTCACTATCTTAGATAAAGTTGGTACCAATGCTTTTCGTCTGGATCTTCCGCCTTACAAGCAGATTTACTTAGTTGTGAACGTTGAGAACTTGAAACTTTTTGAGCCTCCCATGATCATGGATCAAGATGAGGAAGTTTCAATATTTTCAGTTGATGAATTTGCACCTGAGTACTTGGATGAGTTACAGGAAGATATCATCCTGGACAGGAGGACGAGGACTTCACATAGGGGTGATGTTGATTATCTTCGAGTAGGATTAAAGGGCACACATCCAAGCAAGGAAAAGTGGATAGAGAAGGACAAAGTGAGGGGAATCTTCCCTCACTTAGTTGTTGATTGATGAAAGCTTTTGGTGGTCCAAAAATCTCTCAGTGGGAAGGCGTGATCCAAAAAGGATCAAGAGAAGGCTAATTACAACTCATAACTTGTAGACGCAACTTAGGATGCTCATAATAGCTTTAGCAAGCAGAGAAAGGGTAAAAATTCAGAGCTCCCAAAACTCAGTGAAAATGACATGATCGCAAAGAGCGCGTCTCAAGATTTCTAATGATGCAAACAACTCGTCAAACGGAGTTACATATTGAAATATATTTGCAGTCAAAGTTTGTACAACCTAGCCCAATCAACAAGGGATGAGTCAACATCTGTATGTATGAAATCATCATCCATACAACACACGTGGTAGGAGAAGGAAGGTGACATGTGGCATGTTGATGTCAGCATGGTGACGTGGAAGCACCAGAGGCTACCACGTGTCACCCAGTTTTGGCATTTTCAGGTCGATTTGTGGACCAATCGGATCGTTGCAGGTGGCAGTTCGTCAGTTCGTATGCTGATGTTGTGTGCTGAATTGGCAGGGGGAAACGTGGACCAGTGAGAGGCCTCCACGTGGCCCAATAAGAGGCTACCATGTGGCAGGCAGGAAATTCTCAATGACAGTCTGTAAGAAAAAATTAAAAAAAAAAATAGTTTGGCAGGTTTGCCAAATCTGGCAGACCACGCCAAACTTAGCCACAACTAATCATTTGGATATGGTTCTAGCTCCATCGCTAAACTAGCAGAACAAACACTTATATATATATATATATATATATTGAAATAATACAAAGTCCAAAAGGGGGAGGCCCATGGGTTTGACCCTGGGACCTCCTCCCCCACATGCACCTTAACAAATCTGCCCTAACCAACAGGGCACGTGCCACACATTGTAACCAATGCCCAAAAAATATATTAAATGTTGCATCCGCCCAGCCACCGAGAGGAGGCACGCACACGGTATGGCCATATGGGAACGAAAAACTATGCAGTCCAACCATTAATGCAGGTCACAAAGAGGGCATGGAAACCGAGATGAATTTCTTCTTGGGCTTGGGATTGTCAGAGTCGGATCGAGGCATGGAGACAGTCATTTTTGGGTAATTCTACGCCACGAATTCACTGATTCAGTGGTGGTGTCTTCTTTGTGATCTAAGTATTATTTATGCAACATGATTTCAGAATGAGGTATACTTATGTATTTTTCCAAATTCTTTTGCTGAGTTAATGAAAGAGCCTACCCATTTGAGAGCAGGACCCAGGGACATAGTCCACCATGGACGAACTCCGTTATCAAGTTTTTGTGTTCATATTTTATGCTTATGTCTCTTCATTTTTGAGCTTTCCTTGTTTAATGGTGCACTTTAATTTATGCTCATTTAATACAATTCTTTATAAGTCACTCGATGAAAAGATCTCGTATCACTAAGCCATTGACCCGTAAACACTCTAGCCATTAACCCACTAACCACACAAGACTTAGTCCCCTGACCCACTAACCTCCTAACTATGAATTGAGTAACCCACTAAATACTAACCTATAAACCTCTTAACCTCCTAACCCCGCTAACCCTTAACCCTCTATCCCACAAACCATTTATATCCCCTAGCCTACTAATCCTTGATCAAATAACCCCCAAGCTACTGAACCACTAGTCCCTTAATCCACAAACCTCTTAATGCACTAACCCCATTAATTCATTGTTATGAACCAAACACCAAAATCGTTAATGAATACAATCCACTTCGAGGGGGAAGCCTCCTTTTACAATATATCCAATTCAAAAGACAAGATGAGATGCTTATACACATGATTCTCCTTTATTATAAATAGGAGATAAAGTGAGCATGATGTAACCTACCACTAAGTCGACCTAATGATAACTGATAAACTCATAATAAATAAGTGTTAGGGCCTTAATATAACCCTTGTATTTTAAACAAATCTTTTCCCTGAAAGCTTGTAATTGATGGTATTTCTTCATGAACTGCTCATTTTCCCATGTAGCATCTTCTGGAGGCATATTCTTCCACTTGATTAGGTACTTTATAATTGTTCTATTCTATAGAGATATAGAACACCTATCTATAACTTTTTCCACCTCAAGAATCAACATAAACATGTGACTACCCTTGCTAAGTTGAATGCAAATTGGATGGAAGAGGGCGACTCTAGATATATCAAGGTGGCCCCGCCTGGATTGTTTGAGTAGAGAGAGAGAGGTCATAGAATAAATCAGTTGAGTTGTGAAATCCATGCTACACGGAGAAGTTATAAAAGAGGGAAATCTTTCAAATTCCCCTTTTATTATTTACTATATTCTATATAAGGAGAAAGATTATATGTGGAAATAAAGAAAATAAATGAAATGCATGTGCACTAATAAATGCATTTAGAAGTGAAATGGTAGAGTGCATACATATATGCTAGGGAATAATATGATGATGCTTGTTGGTTTAAAAAGAGTTGTGGCACATGCATTGTGATTGTTGTGATAGTTGATGTAATTGTGGATTGTGACTGCGTTTGAAGGGACAACTGAAGATGACGATGATATAGTTACTTGCAGTGGGCAACCTCATGTGGAGGACGAAAGACAAGATGATGCTTGTCGAAATACTGATGAAGGGATGATGTGAGCTCCCAGGAATTATCAACTAGACATGTAACATTAAGAATGATGACATCAACTATGCAGGTATGAAATGGTCATGCCAAAATAGTAGGTAATTTGAAGGGAATTGGGCAAGAATTCCTTTAAGTATATTTTGTATCTTTATTGATAAATCATGATTGAAGGCATGTATGTCATTGATACATGGGTAGGGTATGGTTAAGGAAGGAAACTACCAACATATAAAGATTGCTAAAATGTTTGTGATGCATTCTTAAATTGTATACCATGCTTGAGCTAATTGACAATGAATGAATGAGTAATTACATTCATGATATGAACTAGGTAGATGCATTGAGGAAATGCATGGTTATATAGTATTCTGAGGATGAATGCTGGATGAATTGTGTGCATGTGGCCGTGAGTATTAACACAATTAGGTTGCTAGATTAAACATTTGATTGCATTATGAGTATGCTAATAAGGCACATGTAATGAATGATTGTTTCATTATGTTGATATATGACTGACAATGTAAATTAATGAAATTGATGGTGTGTGGAAAATTGAGGTTTTGTGTAAACCGCTGAAAATATTGCAATGAAAAAATTATAGGTATGAGTGCTAACTATCAACAATTGATTGAGAGGTCATATGCATTGCAATAAAATATTACAAACATCAATACTTCACAGTTGTTTGGATGAATTGGAAGTATAGGTTGCAGGTAGAATGGTATTGGATATGACAATAAGTGTAAGTCCATAATGAAGATTGGGTACTACCTACTGCAGCAAGAGCCAAATGCTATGAGGATGAACCTCATACTTATGAAATATGATTTCCCTTATGAAGTAGATTTGAATCTAATAAATGAAGATTGATATATGTGGGAAAACATATTTAAAAGGGATTATGGTTGAAATTGCTATAATTATATCTCTTGGTAATTGTATGTACTTGATACATGTGAGATGGTGGATCTTTCCGAGAAGGACATGTGATGTTTTTTGAGCTAAAAAGTGTGGATAAGAGGCCATTGGTAGGAAATGGGAACCCTATGGTATGCCATGATCATATTTGTGATGAGCTATGTTATGTTGGAGAAAGCCATGGAATTCCTTGGCTGTAAGAGTCTGCAAGTCGCAATAATCTTTTGTTGTGAGGATGCCTTGGCCAATGATGGATCACCCAAGGGACAACATAATAGAGAAGGGGATGCTTGAACCTGGAGGGTGAGTGACTACAAGGAAGAGGAGACTTGAGTAAATAACATGCTAGTTGGGATCATAAGTGCATTGGGTATGTCCGAGAAAACAATGAACTAAGTTGTATGCATGACAACCATATGGATGCAGATCCATAATCATACATACATGTATTGTGTTTAAATATATACTCTATCCATCACTATGAACATTAATGGAAGAATTATGCATACACAATATTTTAATATGCATGATCACTTAATAATGGCTATAGGCATATGCTATAATACCATAAATTTGGAGGTGGCCCAAACAATGAAGACAAATGACAATTGATGGAATAGCTAAAGAGGATGATGAAGCTGGTGTAGGTTGAAGAGTGAAGACATTGTGATGTTGCTACAATAAACAAGAAAACCAAGGATGGTGTATCGTTGCAATCAAGAGGACACCGAGGAAAATTTTACTTCAAGGGGGAAGGGATTGTAACATACCCATTTTGATCCCCTGTTTAAATTGTAATTATTATGTTTAGCATTGTTTTATTTCGACACACATATTTCAATGCCATGACAAGTTGAACTGAATAAATAAAAAACAATGTATATCTATTTTAATAATTAATTTGAAAAATGTTTCACTCATTTTCCATCCAACCTTAATCATTTAATGAGAAGACTGGGTGGTTGAAACGTCTCTTCCTAGTAATTACTGAGCTTAGGTGGTACCTGAGAAAGTCCTCTAAGCAACAAATGAGAGGCATGGCCTAAATACATCTAGCTTGGGAAATTGTGGACGACCTAGGATTGCATTGGTAAGAGAGAAAATAATGATTTTGGGGGCATACATGAACGAGTAAGGAGACAAAATTTTGTAAGAAGAGTGAGAAGAGAGGAAGGGGGCACAAGCTAAGCCATGGTTGAATGGGACCAAAGTGGAAAACCAGTGTTTTGAGCTAAGAATTTGCGTTGAAATCCCTCTAGCATTAGTAAAAATCTAGATAGTGGATTCGAGGCCTTGCTGGGTGCACTGGAGAAGGAGTTCCCTGAGGGATTGTGGAGTAGTGTATGGGAGCTCATTCTTGTGCTATGTTGAGCCAACATGAGGGGCCACAAAGAATCGTGGAAGTCCTGAGAGACGAGAGGAGTCTTCCTTGCAAAATTGACCTTGGGAAAGTTTGTCATGTGCCAAATTAGTGAGAATCACCCAAGTTCACCCTGGTGGTATCATGGTATGGCTGGGGGGTGGTCAATTGTAGTAAGGACTAGTGCATTTGAGCATGCGGTTGGGTGGAGAAGTGCTCACCCTTAGTCAATTGGTTGGGAAACTTTCATTTTTAAATAAGTGTTCTTACCATGCTTAGAAATTTACTTACTTCTTGGCTTGTAGTTTTTTTATAAATTATAATTGCATTTGGTTGTGCATTGTAATTGGATGTAGTAAATTATATGGAAAGGAAATTCTTCATGCACAATTAATATTAAATCTCTATTTGTTTCCTGATGATTTTAAAATGAGTTTCTTGTGTATGCTTTAATAGAGTTCAATCTTAGACAATGTATAACATACCTCTGGTTAATATTGTTGCGCTAAACACCTGGAATGAATTATCTTCTTAACATAATCATACTGAGGAAATTCAAGTTTTAGCACTCAAATAACTTTACCCTGTACAAAATAATGCTAGTGCCAGTGCAATAAGTTTCTGAATGCCATGCCTCAAATGCATCTAGTTCCTTGCTGGGATATGATGTTGCAATTGTGTATGTGTATATAGGCACACATAAGATAACAAGTAAAAATGGGAAGCTCCGTTACTAAAGAGATATCTTCTGCCTCTGGAAATGTCTTCATACTAAAGGAGGGTAGTTCATTTTATATTAGAGGCTTGCATTTTGCTAATTGCTAATAAGGCATAGTGGTTTATGGTATGAATGTAACATGTTATTTCTATAAGATTAATGAATGCTCGCGAATTGGATGTTTAGAATTTAGAAGGGCCGTCATGGTCTAATGGCCTCGACGATCTGCTTGTCATAAGGCACTTATGTAACCATGATCCAATCTCACCATTCTCATTTCCTATGGGAAGAATGTAGAAGGTTGTATAAGAAAAGGATGCACCATTTATGTAGGCCCTTAAAGAATGATAGCTAGAGAAAGGGATACAAAAAATCCACCAAGGGAGAAGGATTATAATTAGCTTTCCATGATCCATAGATGGCTTGAAACTTCTAAGGTTGGAAGACCACCTAGACTATCTTGAATCCATGTAAATCTTGCAATAAACAATAAGGTATGAAGAAAATGATTGTTTGAGGTCATCAGACTCTTGGTATTCTATTCTTGCCTTGAAGGCCATCTCTCTCTCTACAAACACACACACACACATGTATATGTGTGTGTATAAACACATATCTATACCCAAAGGTTTGAATCCATGATAAAGATGTTCTTAGTAGGAACCTTTCTTTTACTCCCAAGCCTGAGAAAACATGGTTTTAAAGCTTAAAGACTCCATTGATAACTTATAGTTAGGAAAGGGAGCTATACAAAAGTCATTTCTATAGGAAAAACACTTAGAAAACTTGAGAAAGGATCAAGAACCTTTTGGTGTCAGGAAAGGAGGAATTTTAAGGTCTATCACATGAAGATTTTCTTCAAGGGATATTGTATCACATGAAGATTTTCTTCAAGTGATATAGTGTATCACATAAAGAAAATATTGAAGCGATACATCAAAGACACTCAACGAGACAAGAAAACAATAGAGGTTTGGAGTGTCACATGAATTAACATTTTCGTGGCCGTGATGTATCGTGCCACAATTTTTTATGAGCGTGATACGTTGCAAGCCCAAAACTTTTCTATGTTGTGATGCAGACAGGCCAGAGACCAAAGGACACGGGAAGATTTTTTCCAATCACGAGATACATCACAAGAAGTTAAAATTATTGCGATTTGTTGCAAGTACCCAACTTTTTGGGCATGTGAAACGAGAAGGAAAACGGGGGAATGAACAAGTAAAAGATTTGTGGGCATGCGATACGAGGCCATGGGCATGGGCATGGGCCAGGCCTTGGCACAAGGTAATAAAATTTTGTGGCTGACAAAATGATGTCAAAGGAAAAAAAGAGAGGCTTGTGTCACATTGAGATAACTTTTTGTGTGATGCGATATTGCATGGGAGAAAAGTTTCTCCCATGCGATACATTGCAAAACAGAATTTTTGTGGTACGAAATTTTTTTTTGTGTGGAGCGTGATATATTGCTCAAAGTGGAATTTTGGGGTGAGGCGATGAAGGAAAGAGGAATGCTATCGCATGAAAGAAAAAATTTCATGATGCGATATATTACAAGTCGTAAAAGTTTGGCATGCAATAAGAAGTTTGTGAAGGATGTAAAACAATGCATTGGAGAAAGTTGTGCCAGATGTGATATGCCACACTCTATGAAATATTCTCAAGACATGACAAAGGAAGGGCATAGTCCATCGGGGGAGGGAAAATTTTCCCCAATGTGATAGGTCACATGACAAAAATGTTCTTAGCGCGATAAGAAGAATGAGAGAGTTGCAATATAGGGTTCAAGGGAACTTTTTCCATGATGCAATAAGCTATAGAAGAGGAATAATGCCTCGATGAACATGAACTAAGGGGTCAATCATACAAAGGATGATGTGTCACAGTACAAATCCACATTAGCTGGCACATGTGGTGCCTGTATGGATGATGACGTGGTAGGAGAGAGAAATCCCTTAAGAAACTTTAAAGGGGCGTAATTTTGTGCTCAGAGCTTGGAATTGAGAAAGAGTATAGTCATTGGAAAGCTCTCAAGGAGTAGAATGCCTTTATAATCTTAGAAGTGGCTTGAAGGTTGTGCTTTAAGAGGAAAATTTTTGATACCCCACCTCCTTAATGTTTCTTAGAAGGTTGAGTATGTTACAAATGATGTTGGGAAACTTGGATCATAATTAAGAGACTATACCTTTTGATGGAAATGTGTGCTTTATTTCAGTGAAGTAATACTTAAGAAGAGACGTTAGATTATAAAAATTACTTATGTAATAATATCAAATTGTCAGGAATTGAGTTTTTGTTGAATAATGGTTGAGATAATCACTCAACCACCTTCTCTTGAATAAAAAGTAGTTAGAACTTATAACCATTTGTATTTGTAGTCTCTATAAAAGAAACATATGTTATTGTAACATGAACCATATATATATTCTTTGAGTTTCTCTTATTGTTGATTATTTATTGCATTATCATCGTGTATCCCATTTAATAGATCTTATTCTTATAAGATTCATCTCCCATTTGAGATGAAACTTGATTTAGTTAGGTAATGGGAGGGGAGGGGCATAAATGAAGAATTTATATTATAACATATGTTATTGTAACATGAACCATATATATATTCTTTGAGTTTCTCTTATTGTTGATTATTTATTGCATTATCATCGTGTATCCCATTTAATAGATCTTATTCTTATAAGATTCATCTCCCATTTGAGATGAAACTTGATTTAGTTAGGTAATGGGATCCCTTATTGATTTGTCATATTTAAAATTTATATTATTCCTTCCAATTTAAAAAAACCCTTTTCTTAAAGTGGCTTTACCCCTAAAGTTTCATGTCACTTTATTATGATTATATTTTAAAATATTTGTTTTAAAAGGAAGTTTGTAACTACCAACTATCCTACCCAAGCTTTAGTAGGAGAAGGTAGCCCAATGAAAAAGGTCCATATTTTTTTTTTCAATGAGAGGTATGCTAAGAGCCAAGTTTTTACATACCATCCAATATTTATACGAATATTGAACAATTCTTTGTTGATAGTAGGGTGTTCTTTGAGAGTGAAAAATATGTAAGGATTTGTAATTTTCATTTGTATTTTTTTAGTAATTTTTTTTTGTTTTGTTTTTGTTTTTAGGGTGATTAGTTGTTTGGATCTAAACTGATACTAAATTACAAACGAATATGTGGAAATGTAGTTACTAAGAACCAATTTATTGATTTTCCTAGAGTCATAAGTTCCATTTCTAACATTTTCTTTTTTTGTTTGCTCTAGCTAGTCCTTGCATAATCTTGAAAATGTTAGGGTTATCCCCGAACAATCTTGATCTAGGTTTTCATAAAAGCCTCAAAGCCTATTTTTTTTTGTTGATGTTGCAAGATACATACATTATATGGAACAATCTATGAATGAAATGCATTGATTACCGATGTACTACGTGTGTTATTGCTTTCGTTTTTACTTCTTATCTACTTTTTGTAACTTTATTTCCTCTATTTTATTATGATAAAAATCTAAATAAATCATATATTTTAAAAGCAACAACACACTTTTATTCCTACTATTTCATTTTTGAACCTTGTCTTTAATAGTTGTGTTTATATTTTGGTAGCCTTTTTCTTTTCTTCATAGCATGAGTTTGTTGTAGATTTAATTATTGATTTCAATAGTTTCATTAGATTTTTTTTATTTTATGCACTTTTGCACCTTGTTTTTAATAGTTGTGTTTATATTTTGGTAGCCTTTTTCTTTTCTTCATAGTATGAGTTTTTCTTCATAGCATGAGTTTGTTGTAGATTTAATTATTGATTTCAATAGTTTCATTAGATTTTTTTTATTTTATGCACTTTTAGTACTTGACTTCGAAAACACACAAGGTAAATAACACAAGAATCCTAAAAAAAACACACAAATTTATTATAGGAAAACACACAAAGTAAATAACACAAGAATCCTAAAAAAAACACACAAATTTATTATAGGATGGTCTGTGCTAATTGCACTCAATCAAAATACATCCTTTGCCTCTTCCGACCTTGTTGGATAATAAATAGGAAGGTAAAGGAAAAAAAGAACCAATTAGTGGATTTAAACTTAGGTGATCATTCTCACCTCTTTCGGATTTAGACTCATGAAGAGTTTGAGATGTTGATTGCATGAAGTCCATTTGCACTATCAACGCTATTAAGTTCAGAGTTTTGAGATAACTCAGTAACATATTTTATTATTATTAAAGCAATCATAATATCTTTGTTTGTATAGACTTCTAGATTCACTATGATTAGAAACAATTTGTCGACATTTCGAACTTGCAATATGCAATCCATAATTAAGGCTAGAAAGTAGATCGTTAAAAACTAACAAAGAGAGAGAGAGCAATAGATGCATAAACTACCAAGAAAGATGCCGGTTAATTAATAATAAATTAATCCAGAAGTAGGAATAAAACCTAAACTACCAAATGTTGGCCAGGATAAAAGAAAGAAACATAAAACTAGAAAAAAAGAAAAACCAAAATAAAAAGGAAATAAACCACAAGATAATAAACATGAAAAAGAAGAGAAAGACATAAATCATAAAACTAAGAAAAGAAAAGGAAAACAAAAAAATATAAAGTAAACACAATTTTTTTAAAAAATAACCAATGAAAATAAAATTTAAAGGAAAAGAGGTTGAGGAAATAAAATAAGAGAGATAAAATCAAAGAAATAATAATAATTATTAACAAAAAAAAAAAAGGAAAGAGGAAAGAAAAAAAGAGAATTAGATTGATCAAACCAAAACAAGAACAAAAGTGGAGAAAGATAAAACAAAGCAAATGAAACCCATGAAATAAAGAAAAAGAAAAATGCTAAATACTAAAGACAAAAAAAAGAAAAACAAGGGGAGAAGCAAGAGGAGAGCAAGTGCACACAAAGACTAAGAAAAAGAGATACTAGACATGTTTCGATTATGAAGAACGAGAAACTAAGCTCTGCTTCGATTAAGGCCATTGTCCCTATTAAGCCAATTGTTTTCCTTCATGATTTCCATGCCCCTCCCCCCCCTAATGCATCTTTTGGATAAGTGATCAACTCTAGCAAGAATCTTTGCGTTCTTGATGCAGATATGATGCTTCGTTCTTATAGAGTGCTCACCTAAAGCTGAAGACTTTTCATGATTATGATTAATTGTTGCTTTACGTTTTTTAATTATAACTTGGATAGACCTCCTAGTCTCACCAATGTAGTTGAGACTGCACAAGCAGGGGATGCTATAAACCCCTTTTTGTAGCTTAGGGTCCACAGGGTCCTTAACCGATATGATAAGGCTTCTAATGTTATTAAAGAACATAAAGCAACAATTAATCATAATAGTGAAACTCTCTAGATTTGGCTGAGAACACTATGAGAATGAGGCACATGAGTAGGTAGAAGCCATTTGGGTAAGCTGAGATTGCTTACCCAGATATTATAGGAGGCACATGAGTAGGTAGGAGCATCCAAATATTTAGTGAGGGAAAGTATACCTCCTAGGAGATATTCTAGTGATGTTATATTAGCTTCTTCCACTTGTGAGCCTACCCGTTGTTTTGAAGAGGTTTGGTGTGATGCCTTGGTGGAGGAATGTGATGAATGGGTGATGGTTCCTTTTCAAAATAAAATGGTCGATTTAGAGATTGCATTAGGTTCAAATTTATAGATGATAGGTTTGGTTGAGTTGTAAAGGGAGTTGACTGATGTTGGTGAAATAACTTTCCTCATAACAAGGGAGTGTTAGCTTTAAGATTTACTCTAAAAGCGTTTACAACATGTTTGGGGATGCTTCATGATATATGGGGTGCAAGGTGTATGGTTATCCCATGATTGATCCATGATGGAATTGCACATTGGAGGTGGCTTATTCATTGATTTCTAGACCTCATATGGATTTCTGCATGATATTCTTCCTTGGGGAGTTGGAGGTCTTAAAACAACTTGGTTACATTCTACATGCTAGGCACATGGAGAGGTTGCTTGCTTGGAGAACACCCTACATTGGAGGAGGAACATTTGCATTATGGAGGATGGTGTTGATACCTATACAACATGGAGTTATTTCGATCGCTTACATGGATGATTGTACTTGAATTATGCTAGCTTAGGTTGGGGGAGTGGACCTTTTATCACACAATTTGTATTTGCCCCAAAATCCCAAGGCAAGTGGGTACATAATTGGTGTAACTGGGAATAACCTATCACTGTCACCTTAATAGGAGATCCATTTCTATTTAGGAGTATGTTTAAGCTACCCCAGGGGAGACGTCCCCGATGACCTTAGGGGTTTTGAGAAGGCTAAGGAAATAGTCACAAGGAAACCCTTTCCCTCTCACAGATCACTCTAATCAGAGGTTTCTTTTATGTCTTAAGGATGAAGCAAATGAAAAGTATCGTGTACCTGCCCAAAACAAGACAACAAGGAAAACGGGGCACTTTCCAGGTACCGGATGATTGTTAGTACTTCATAAGACAATAAACCTTCGTAAAATAAACTAGATGATTATGAATTTGCAGAAATGCATCAGTTTATAACAACAATTAAGATCTTACAACAACCACAAGATTCAAGCCTTGAAATTGCTTGAAAAAAGACAATAAAAAGTGACTTTAACTAAGCAAATTGATAGTAAATTGTCACAAGCAAAATTGGCAATGATAGGCTAGCTTTTAATGGCACTTTTGCAGAGATTTTGCTGCAGTTAGATGGCTGTAGCTTTATTTTGTAACAACAAAAAGTTTAAATGGTCAAAAGTGCAAGAAAACCATACACAAACTAGCACTTACCTAGTAGATTCACTAGCAATTATCACAATTAGATTTTGATTGGTTCTAGTATGAGTTATGTAGGTAAATGTGCCAAATTAATGCATGTTTATATGGCTGTAGCAATATTTTGCTACAACAACAAATTATCTTAGGAATTAGTCTAATCTAGGGTTAGAAAAAGTTAGTAAAGGGTTCAAAGATAAGAGTTTAAGTGTTTGTTTGCTCAATCACCACTTGTAAGAGGTAGTCTAGTGCCTTTCTAGGGTTAATGGAGTCACTAATGGCAGCAACAAATTATTAAAGGAAAAGTAGAAAATGATAATAATATGTTAAGGGATGGAGAGGACAAAAGAGGTGTTGGTATCCCAAGGCCTCAAAAATCCTTTTCCAAGAGAAAATTGCTAGAAAGTAACAAGGGTTAGGCCCTAGCGATTTTCTCTTTCCTTGAACAAAATGTAATAAATTATGCAATTGGAAAATGAAGTAAGGTTACTAGAGTGCTACAATGGCAGGGCTCTAGTATTTACTTCAAATTATGTGCCTTTCAAGAGATTTTAACATATGGAAGATTATAGGGAAAAAGATGATAACACATGTCATTCCCCTAGGGTTTCAAGCTAGCAATTTCATAATCTTAGACATGAAACAAGTAAAAAATAACCATAGAATTCATTCACAATAAAGAAATGAAGAGTTTCTACTTACTTCACCAAGAATAGTCTAGCAAATCACCCTAGTTGAAGATCCTCCACAAGAAAATATCCAAAAAGCACCAAGATTTGCCACCTTCAAGAAGTGCACATCACTAGTTTCAGCCAATAACCCTTAAAGAGGGCCGAATTTCAGACCTCACACTTGTGTGAGTGAAATATGATGAAAAATTTAAGAGATTTTCCCTTTATTTATAGAATAATCATGACCTTTAATTACAATTTAGGTCAAAAAAAGGTCGGCATGGCCAGTTTACATCAAAAATCCAGTTTAACATAAAATTAACAATTTAAAACCCTAATTTGTCTTTAGGGATGACGTTATGGCCCTCTTAGGGTGACGTTAGGCCCCATAATGGAACACTAGGCCTCAGAAGTGAGACGTTAGGCTTCAAAAGGCCTCAAAAAATGCCACACGTGCCAACCAAGCTGTCCTCATGCAAAAACCCTAATTGGATGATGTCAAGGCTCAATATGATGATGTCGGGGGTCTTCAAGGGCCAACGTCATGGTGGAAGGGAAAGACCCCCCTAGGTCTAGGCCTACCAAAGTGTCTCTGGTGAAACACCCTCCTTTATCTCCGGTGCAAGCCTATAGTATCCCTCCACCCTGGTTGGGGTCACAACATCCATCTGGTGGGATTTTAGCCCCATGGAGGTCCAAACTAATCATATCCCCACATGTACCTGTTCGTCGGGCATGGGCCTCCAGTAAAAAAAAGTACACCCTCCATAGGATCATAAGTCAAAGGGATTATAACAATGTCAATCACGCCTAATAATCAAGTTACCCAAATATGTGCATCAAACCCCCCTTTACCTAGACAAATGCTCAAAGACATTATGCAGTTTAACAAGTCAGGTTTGGGGAGGGTCTCAAGACATCCTATTGGGTTAATCCTCTTTAGGTTTGGGGTGTTTCCCAGGTGAAACCAATCTAGGTCATGTAGATGTATGATATGGTGTAGGGAATGTTTGGGCAAGGGGTGCAATGATAATAGGGAAATGTAGGTCTTATCTGTGGGTGCCTCTGTAGAGGGTGAGCTGCACCTTGTCATGGATGCCATTGTTTCCTAGCCCATTCAATGAATTTTAATCTTTGTCTTATTGCTTTTTATTTTCAAGAGAATAGATGGAGGACACTATCCTGGCATGGTGACCAATGGTGACAACGTTACCCACAAGCATTTCATGGAAATGAGAAGGTTGGCTCGTGACGAGACCCCCTTTCTCTTGGCTATGCCACCAAGAGACATTGCCCTGGTTTGGTGACCAGATGGATGGTAGTGTCATACCGCTACATGCCCATGGACCTAATAGGCCAACTCATGATGAAACCTCCTATCCACCAACTAGATCTTGAGTTTTATTTTATTTTACAGGTCCCCTTTTCTTGCTGAGAAGCTATTTATTCCTTTCTCAGGAATCCCTGTGCGAAGCATCTCAAGGTTTCATTCTGTATTTTAACTTTTTCCAACTTATTTTACCCCTTGGGCCTTTAGCCTCTTCTTCTCACAAGGCAAGGTACAACCCTTACTAGCTTGGCAAACCCAATGCCCGAACCAATGTAGGGGAAATATGAGAAGGACAATGATGAAAAGTGGTAAGTATGGAAGGAATGGACAATGACATTTCATAGACCCACACAGTGGCAACTCATCCCTAAGGGAACCAACTTACTAGGGAAATCTGTCATCCCTCGAGGTATGGACAAGTTACAGAACATAATTTCCAAGCAAATGTCATGAAACAAAAGAGAATTCAGTGCACATATTCAAATGTTTTGAGAATCATAGTGACACATACCATGATACTTGGACTCATTACCTCATAGAGCAAGACCCATTTCTACTTTAGAATCAGGCTGATGGGATGGATGTTGCTGGTGCTAATAGATAGGAGGCACTGAAGAAAAGATGGGCCCTCCGGGGCCAAGCTCAAGTCATATGGCTCTCTGTACTCCATGTCTAGGACCTGTGGTCCTTGAGACATAGTCTCCTTAGTTATTCCTAGGATAGCGGATAACATCTATCTCCAACTCAGGGACATGTGCTTACCGTAGAGCGCACAAGAACTTCAACATCTCTGGCATGACCTGCGACTTGCTAGATCTCAACAAAAAATGATTAGTAATCTCTTGGGATGGTGATATCACCCCCGACTCATATATGATAAAATGAAATACAAGTAAGCAATCATATATACAAATGGAAATACAAATACTCTAGCATGATATGCAGATGGTATATACAATGAATGCAAATGCCTACCTACTTACCTGTGAAGTCAAGTCTTTTCCCTTGATGGGGTTTGAGGAGGTGTCCACTAACCGATAATGGATGTCTTCTTCCTTCCAACATGGATAGATAGTAGGCATTATTTATGGACTTCATTCCGACTCTAAAAGGTCCAAGCCAAAACTTTGTGTATCCCTTAATATTGTCAGGTTCCCCCATCTTTGTATCCCACTCTAAAAATGAATCTCCTTGCTTGTAGTCCCCTCCTTCATAATCAACTGCTTCGTGTACTCCAATGTATTGTGTTGAGGGAGGGGGGTGGGGTTTTGTAATTAGTATGTCTTCTTGGTTTGGATCAGTCAACGAATTTTCATCATCCCCTTTCGATTTGATGAAGCCAACTCCTTTCCTTATAAACCTTATCAACTTGTCATCTTCTCGTGTAGAAAAATAGTCATCCCAGTCTTCAGAAAGGTTAGAGGCATTGTCAGGATAATCACCCCAATTTGTATCTCTTTCTTGATCTAGATCGATGGGGTGGGGTCCTATCAAAGCACTATCCCTTATGTATGTTTCGTGCAAATGTAAGGTCTTGTCACTACCTTGTGTAATGTTTTCCTTGAGATTGCTAGGAAGATTCTGGTCACCCTTTCCCTTGGTGCATGTTATCTCATTAATATTGTCTTCTTCTACCAAGGGCAGAGTGGTACGATCTTGTAATAAGCATGGATCTACGGAGTTTTAGTCACTATGTCCACGATTCCACCTTTCGATGTGTTCCATTCTCTTTAGCTTGTTATGCAAGGTGATTCAATCTTGGTCCCTGACAGGGATAGTTGCATAGGACAAGTCCATATGTAGACTTTCACCCAAATTAGTATCCCATTCCCTAGATAATATCATTCCCCAAGTGTCAGGTATATCGAAAAAAACGACGTCCATTATGATGGGGAAATCATAGTATTCAACAAGGTGTACTTGAAGACCTTCCATCAAGCCGTAGAGATTGATCCCCCTTGACTCAAATCTATGAACTTCGATATAAGGCCCTGTAAATTCCAACCCCAATTGGTTCATAACCTTCAAAATCATCATATTGATAGATGACTCAGATTCAAACATGAAATTGTGAAGATATAGGTCATCTATTAGCAAGGAAGTGAGAAAGGGTGTTTGCTCATTTTGCTCAAAATGCCTAGTTTGTAATAGTGTGGAAGTTTCTTTGAATGATTGCTGGTCATTTGGGGTTTGTTCTGTCAAACAAGATATTTCCAACATTCCACGAATCCTTTTGAATTTTTGTAATATATACGCCATACTAGTGCTCAGGTTGGTCATATCGTTGCTAGGTTTTGGGAAATGTTGTGGTAGATCGCTAGCATACACCTGAGGCCCTTCAAGATTTACCCTTGAGTCCTTACTTTTTTGGCCCAAGCATTCAATCCTAGGCTTCCTCATGTCTTGATTTTCTTGGTTTTGATCTGGACTGAAGAAGGTAAATATGGAATCTACATAATTAGATTTCTCATGAGTAGCCTTTGGGTGATAACGTTCAAAATGAGAGTCTTTACATGATAGGGACCTAGGATCATCTTCTTGTCTTGCAACATTTTGCAGGTTCAAAGTGTTTAGACAAATTTTTTCTTTTGGAGCATGAGGTTTTATTGTCTGAGGAATTCTCATATAAATATGCTTTTGGGTTTGTGATAGTGACATTTTTAACTGAGTGATTTCTTAATAGGTACCTAGATCCTTAGAGGGTTCATGTTGTTTTGAAAAATTTAAGGAATCTTTCATCTTTGAGAAACCCATTCTCCATTTCCAAGGGAAAGTATTATTTTCTTCCTCTAGGATATCTGGAAGGTCATGCTCTAGTCGTCCCATGATTTCCTTATTCATCTCCCAAATGTCATCATTGTTCAAAAAAATGACCTGATGGATGGAGTCGCTGAACTTAAGATTCTCTTCAATCTGGAAAGAAACATCTTGTGCTTCTTCTAGGCTTGTAGGAAATCGGTTCTTAAGTGTAAATTATAATCTTCCTTCTAAGGAGTTTAGATAGTGTTTGAGAATAATGCTCTCTTGGTGAAAGTTGGGCTCAAGTTTGCTAATGAGAGTGTTAAACCTATCATTGAATTCCCTAACATCTTCGTCACTTTGCTTGCAAATTTTGAGGTATTGGGAATAAATAGAGGCCATACTTTCTACCTTACCCCATGTCCACATGAAAACCTGTTCCAAATCTTCAGTTGTTTTGAGGATTCCACTTGGGAGTGTGTAAATCCAATTTCTGGAATTCTTGATGAGTGAGTTCAAGAAAAGTCTCAAAAATGTGTCAGGATGTTCTTCTCCAGATTGTGTTGCCATAAGATACTACTTCTCTCGGGAATTTGGGTATCCAAGAGTCAGCTTCTTCCGAGAGATCGTGTAATCCCCCTTAGATATTAGCCAGGTTCAAAGGGCCAAAAATTTCTTCAAGATACCATTTAGGAGAAGCTACAGGGATGACTGGGATAGGAGGAAGATAGAGTGTATATTGATGTCTACTACGAGTCGTAATTGGTGGTGTCGCCAGACAATCTTCAGGAGATTATCAAAAAAGGTGAGGGGATCACCCTTAGTGGATTTTCTAGATAATCCGTCTAGGAATAATCAAAGAGAAAAGAGGGAATCACCCTTAGTGGATTCATCGGGTAAGCTTTGTGAAGTCAAGGCTTTTGGATAAAGGCTTACCGAAAAAGTGTCGTTCGAGGAAAATTGACTCGATCCTTCCTGGAAACGGGGCCAATATGTTATCGCACAATTTGTACTTGCCCCAAAATCCCAAGGCAAGTGGTTATAAAATTGGCGTAACTGGGAATAACCTATCATTGTCACCTTAATAGGAGATCCCTTTCTATTTAGGAGTATGTTTAAGCTACCCTAGGGTAGACGTCCTCGGTGACTTGAGGGGTTTTGAGAAGGCTAAGGAAAATAGTCACAAGGTGTTACCCATGATTTTGGTCATCATGATGATGTATTGATGATGGTGTACTCAGGCTCTTCATTAGAACTTTCTCCTGAGAAAAGTTACCTTCATCTCTTTCCAGAAATCACATTTTTGAGGACTGTTTGCAGGCTGCTAGTATATTTGCCTGTGAGAATGCATGATTCTCGCAGGCTGCCTTAAGCCAGGATGCGAGAAGTTCGCACTGTGTTGAACTACTAGGGTGTGAACTATTTCTTAAGCAAGGAAAAAGATGAATTCTCGATGCTTCTAGAAGAGAATCTTCTAGAAGGATGAGATGGCATTCGAATGGTTATCCTAGTACTGGATTCCCTGATATTTTGGGATCATTCTTATCCAAGTAACCAATTCATTCTCTCCCATATATTGAGTGAATTCTCATGGAAAAGGTTAAGCAAACAAGGTTAAGCAAGATTCATTGGAGAATTGGTGAAAGATTGTGTGAAGGACTGATGCTACAGCAACTAAGAACTCCAGCAAGTTTAT